>PVKN010003238.1:0-38294 GCA_004027915.1 Capromys pilorides | reverse complement strand
GTCAGATTGTTTCCCCATGAAGTATTTCCCAAATGAAGTTTTCTGCTATGACTTCTACCCATATTTTTTTATGTCACTTGTGTTGGCTCCTTCTTTCTCTTTGATGCCTATTAGTCTTACATTGTTCATCTTTCTGTCATTTTGCAGCTGTTGAAATATTATTTCCTGAATACTAGTTGTTTTTAAGAGATCTTTCCTTACCTTTTCACTAGCTGCAATGGTATCTTCAGGGTCTGAAAGTCTATCTTCATTTTCATTCAAATGGTTTTGCTAACTTTTAATGGAGTTTTTAATTTCTTGTATATCTCTTTGAATCTGCTTCATGCATTCAATTTTTTCCTATACTGCTCATTCAAGGTTTCCATCATTTTAATATTCTCTTCTATTTTTTTATTGGTCTTCTTTAGAAATACTTAGTAATTCTTTCATTATAGTTATCATTTCTGTTTTTACCTGTGAGATTATTTCTGATCTGATTTCTTCTCTACCCTTCTGAAGCTGTTTATTTACTTCAGTAGCTGTTATTTCAGAGATTCCAGGTGTGTGACTTCTAATTTCTTCTATGCTAGTGTGTCCTGCATTTGTTCTGCATGGCCTCAGAGCCTGAGAATGCACCTGCCTCCTTCTTTTTGTCATTTTCTATTTCAGAGAGAATTCTTTATTTTAGTTTCTGTGATACATTTCTGTGAAATTTTGGTAGTAGGTAGCTGTATCACTACAGTCAGGGCCTCTCCATAGAGAATCTCTTTTCTAGGTATCTCTCCTGTGTCAGAGATTCTTGCTTTATGTGTGTCCCAAAACTTTGCCTTCTCGATTGGTTGAAAGTGAGATATTACTTTCTGTTTGGCGCTGTCCTCCATCCTTCTCTGTAGGGCTTTGGTGAGATTATTACCCAAGCACTCCTGATATTAATACCAAGAGAAAACATGTGATTAAGGTAAATATGGTTTCCTATTTACAGTAGTACGATTAGCAAGACTAATAACAGCTATGGCAATTTAGACATTGAAGTTCTGGCCAGAAAGCTCAGTGGACTAAAGTGCCTGCGTAGGCTGAGTGCAGTAGCTGGTGCTCAGTCCTCAGTGTGCTGTGGCAGCTCTGCCCCAAGTGCATGCTGAGACAGTGATTGAGACTGGGCATGGCGGCATGTGCCTGTAATCCCAGGGCTTGGGAGGCTGAAAACAGGAGAATCACTATGAGTCCAATCTACATAGTGAAACCCTGTAGACCCTGTACTAATTACATTTAAAAGAAATAGATAGTAACAAACTTTCGTAACTAATGGGTTTGTACTTTAGACTATAGGAGCAAAAATTATAGCTGTATATCAAAGCAGATCTGAAATTGGGAATTTGTGTTTAAATTAGTTCCCCTGAGTTCTGTCTGTGCACCTCCCCTTCATGCTTCTAGAGTCTTCTAGGCAGATTAATTCACCCCACTTACCAGCTGCCACCTCTGTGCCAAGGATGCTTGACACAGGTCTGGGCCTTGGTCTGGGCTCAGCTGGGCCCTACAGTATGCCTCAGCTCACTAGGTGAACTCTGCTGAACGTGAACTTGATTGGCCAGACCTGGTTTGGGTCTGGTTGCTGTGTTCAGGTCCTTCCAGCTATGCCCTGTCCAAGTGAACCACTGGGACCCCTGCCTTCCTGTCCTACAACTCCTTCCTGGTAGGCCTGCCAAGGTGTAGTATGCCCTCTGAGCCCTGCTGGCTGCTGTTATTAAAGTGACTAGTGAGACAGTTAATTACTTAATTCAGGAAAGAATAAATAAGAAGAAATAATCTGAGACATCTGGAGGCTTTCCCAAAAATGTATGTTATATAAAGTTAATACAATGTAATACTTGGGGTTAATTGAGCAATTTCCTCTGCTTTTATGAATCATTAAAGTGAATTTAAGTAATGGAAATATTTCAGTGGAAAAAATTAGTGAATTGTCCCAGCAGCAATAAACTGGATGTGGTCCAATAAATAGATACATTAGACCTCTATGAATTGCAAAGTACCATATTTGATATGCTAGAGAAATATATGCAGCAATTAAAAAGAAAGAATATCAAGACACATTAGGAAGTGGAATATCAAATTACAGAGCATTCATTCACTGAAGGAATGGTTAGTGAACTTAGTGCTCATTAGTCTCTGTGATGAAAGGGGCAAACCTAGCTCCTGCCCTTGTGGAACATTAGTTACGATGGCAAAATATGGGATGAATTGTTTAACAATAACAGAGCAATAAATGTTATTATAGCACATGCATTTTATACATTCAGTCATTACAACTAATGACTTTGTTGGTAGTAAATGAAGTATAATAAGGTAAAAATCATGGTACAACAAAAGAGAATAAATTATATGTATACATACTGAAACAGTGTTTGCTTAATTGTACATAACCAAAAGAAGTTAAACCAGAATGCTGACAAGACTTGCCTCTGAATGACAGAATTTCATATTTTTTTTTTTCTAAATTTTTCGCAGGGCCAGCATGATTGTTCAGTGGTCTAAAGCTCCTGCTTAGGCAAGCTTAGGCAACTGCAGGGACTGTAGTTCGATCCCCAGCACCACATGCTGTACCAGCCCCACCCCCAGGGCAGGCTGAGCCGGCCATTAAAAAATAAATAAATAAATAAATAAATAAGTTTTGCCAATTTGTGTTTTATGATTATAAAATCTGTTGTTTATGATTATACAATTATCTAAGATAAATTGAGAGTAAAACATTTGAACATTTTAAACTTCATTTTACACTTAATCATATTTTCAAATATTCCATGAAAAGAATATACTATATGAGTAGATGTATATGTTTCATATATAAAACATACATGTTGTGAATAATTAAAAACTCATCATCTTGCTTTATTCCAAGCTTCTGGATCTCTCTTTCCTGGTTCCTTAAATCTCATTTTGCTGGTGCTTGATTTTTATTTATTTACTTTTATTTATTTACTTTATTTTTTATTTACTTACACACATCTCGGACTCAGCTGGCACAGCCTGTGGCACTGCGAATTGAAGCCAGCTCCTTGAGCTTGCCAGGCCGGCATCTAGACCACCAAGCTATCTCCCCAGCCCTAGTGTCTGATATTTAGATGTTACAGAATGGATCATGGGAAATTTGGGGGCTGATATCTCTACCAATGCCAGGTTGGGAGGAGAATAGTAAATTTCTGGTGGGGTCAGTTGAGATCCCAGATCTCAGGTGCTGTGCCTCAGAGGGATGATAGATAATCATGGCAGAGAGAGGATTTCTGAGCTGCTGAAGTCTCTTGAATCATGCCTCCATCTATAAGCACATGGTCTTAAATCTTATGTAAATATATGCAAAACAGGATGCATGAAGCTTCTCATACAATCTCTTTTTTTGGGGGTTAGGCAAATTGGGACCTCCGCTTGACATCAGGCTGGGCGCGTTGAACTGCACAGCTTTCAGCATCAAATGGAAAACGCCACGGTCTCCTGGGAACCCAATCCTTGGGTACACAGTGAGTACATGAGCATGGGTATGTGGGGACAGCGTGCATCCTTCCTGCCCTAGTACCTCATACAACAGGTTGAGGGTCCCTTACCCAAAATGCTTGTGATCAGAGGTGTTTTGCATTTTGGAATGTTTGGAAACATATAATGAGATATCTTGAGGATAGACAAGATCCAACTATAAACACAGTATTTGTTTCCCATATCCCTTATATGTCTAGCCTGAAGGCAATTTTTTACAATTGTGTTAGTACTCCTGTGTCTTAACTGTCACATGTGGAATTTTCTACTTTTGCTGTTGAGATTCAAAGGTGTCTGATTTTGAAGCATTTCAGATTTTGAATTTATGGCTTCTGAATGATCCTCCCACTGGTGGGCTCCTTATGTCAGCCCTCCCGTACAAACAACTGCCCCGTCTTTCTTTGTTGAAAGTGTAAGAAATATTTTAAGGCATTTGTAAGAGCTCTGAATGTGCCATCTGCATTCATTAGGATCATCTCTGTGCAGCAGTAGGGAAATAGAAAGCAAAGAGAGGACATATCTTCTGATTTCTAGTTGCCTACAGCCAAATATGGAGGTTAATAGAGAAACATGAAAAATCATAGGAAGTCAGGTGGAGGAAGAACCAGAGAAACATTTTTATCATCACAGCCTATACGAATTGAGCAGATTTCAGCACACCAGAATGTTTTCTTTGGTCAGTGTTTTTAAAAACCAGTCACACTTTAGAAGTCAGGATATTCCTGGTAAGTATTTGGGTCTCTGAAACCTTGGTATATGGGGTGAGCTGGCCACACTGAGCTCACGTCTCTGTGGGGCACCCCACAATCTGCAGCAGAGCTTCCATTTGAGAGGGAATCAAAGCTCTCCATAATGCACAAGTTCCACCACTCCCTACTATCTCCGCTGTACCAAAGAACAGAGCCCTTTCACCTCTGGACTCACGTCATATCAAAAGTGGGAACATGAATGTTCCCTGTAAGCGTTGTTGTTTGGGGAACCATGAAAGGAAGTGAGCCTGCCGTCTTCGTCCTCCTTCGATGAGGTGGGTCTTCCTCCTGGCCTCTGCAGGATTCTGAGCTTGTGGCCCCATCAGGGATAACTGATGTTCGTGCCCATCAAACTGGCGTGTGGAGTGGGGTGATGCCCTCCAGACACACGACCTCTGAGTGTGACTCGACCCTTCATCTTAGAGAAGTAGTGGCTCTGTTCTCACCAGGCTTTCTGGGTCTCTTTAAGGTCTTTTACTCTGAGGTCGGTGCAGATCAGTCCTTGTGGGAGAGAACACACACTGTGCCAGCCAGCTGGGACACCCCAGGCACTGTGAGTATCTCCATGCCATCAGCCCTTCCAAAGCACCTGAGCGCTTGACGTTCCGGGGAAACTCGGGTGGAAGTCGAAGTCAGTACAGCTGCTTCTCTCTGCATAATGATTATAATACTGCAAAGCCCTTTAGCATTTCTAGACATTCCTCATATGTGTCACCCCTGTGACCCACCTTTTCACTCTCTGCAAAGGTAGACATGTATTGAAAGGATCCTGGCCTAAGTGCTTCTAACCCCAGGCTGACACTTGCAGCCTTACCCTAGCAGAGTTTACTAAAGCTCTCATGGCCCAAAAACAGTCGATGTACATTTTCAGCCTGTTTATATTTTCGTTATATACTTTTAATCTCAAACTGGATTTTTGTTGCTCAAGCTTGTTTCAGAGGCCTCCAGCCCCAGCCCCGTGGTTTTCTTGATCCCATTTGCCAGGGGAAGAAACAGCCACCTTGTGGCTATTATTTTCTCTCTTTCTTTTCTTCTTAGAGTTTAATTCTGATGTTCTTTGAAATCCCAAGAAAGCTTTATAAATAAATACAGCACGTTTGTATCTTCCCAACTGCCTGGAGATGCAATGCAGAAGAAAAAGGCGTAATTTGAAATTTATATTTGAACAGTCCAAGTTATTTATTTTCGTTTTCAAGCTCAGTCCAATTGTCGGCTCCTACTCCCTTTCTTTTCTGTTTCCTGCTGAGGTCTCTCTGGTGAACATTTTTGCCTTCAGCGCCTTCTGATTTCTTTTTTTTTTGCTCTCCTCTCCTCTGTGTGCTCCAGGCTAGAGCCTTTCATAGCTTTACTCTGACCCGTAACACTATCAAACTGATGGTAGCTGTGCCAATGCTGTCTCTTATTTAATAAGTGCCTTGCATGGAGCATAGTCTGAAACAGTTTGTCATCTGTTATAAGTGGCTCTTACTTATTAGGTGTCTGTCACCTGCCAAGACCATCCTTCATGCTTTACAGTTGTTTTACCATTCATTCTTCACAACTACCCTGTGACCTCATTTTGCTGACAGCAATGCTGAGACTCAGAGAGGTGAAGCAACATCCCCAAAGCATACATCGTAACCCCAGGGCTGACAGTAACCCAGGGCTGACACTTGCAGCCTTACTCTAGCAGAGTTTACTAAAGCTCTCATGGCCCAAAAACAGTCGATGTACATTTTCAGCCTGTTTATATTTTCATGGTATACTTTTCATCTCTAACTGGATTTTTGTTGCTCAAGCTTGCTTCAGAGGCCTTCAGCCTCAGCCCTGTGGTTTTCTTGATCCTAAGAGGGAAGATTTGTTTGGCTTCATCTAGAAGAACAATTTTGAAGTTCCTTCTCCCTTTGAAAGCTCTGGAACTCTGCACAAGCCCACCGAATCCACCGAGGGTCAGCATCCTCCTTAGCAATGTCCCTCAGGGGCTCACGGCTTTGCCTGGAGCACAATCTAGGTATAGAGGGCACAGCACTAATGGTTTGAAATCTGGACACTGCTTGTGAAACAGAGAGCCTGCCCTTCTCGTAAGATGCGGGCCAAATTTGTTGACTCTGTGAAGGTTGTGTAGGGCAGACCGAAAGCAGGTGGCCAGAAGGGGAGGAGCGCTCTGGGCTTCTGTACCCCCTTCATCCTCTTGCAGATTGGAACTTTAGCTAGTTATCTAATTTGTCTAAGCTTCAGCTTTCTCTCTTAAAGAATATCATAATTAGACTGCTGTCAGAGCTAAGTAAATCATATATTAAAGCCTTTCTTAAAATGGAAAAGCAATGTAGTTATATCATTCCTGATTATTTTTATGTTAAACATATTCTCTTTTATTTACATCCATGCATTAGAGTGTGTTGTCAAATTATCAAATTTGATCATCTTGCTGATCTAAGCAAACTGCCATAGTAGCTTGTTTATGTCCAGCACTAACCTTGTAGAGAAAACAATATATGCACTGATAAAGTCATTAGAGAACAACACAAGATGAGATGTCATCAATACACCATTTCAGGCCGAGCATGGTGGCACGTGCCTGTAATCCCAGCACTCAGGAGGCTGAGGCAGAAGGATTGCTGTGAGTTTGAGACCAGCCTGGGCTACAAAGTGTGCTCAAAACAGCCTGAACTGCGTAGTGAGACTGTCTCAAAAAGACAACATTGTATGCCATTTGATAGATAAACAGGGATTGAAGAGATGGAGAAGAGTACGGCAACAAGTGGTCAAAAAGTAAAACTTGGGGCTGGAAAGAGAAGCAGTAAGCTTTCTAGAAAGCAATACTCACGGGAGGGGCAGCCCACTGGGAGGGAGTGGTTTGAAGCCAAGAATGACTATGATTCTGTGTTCACATTTCTCTGTTTTGGGCAAAGGTGGAAGGGTTATAGAATATCGGGTTGGGGAGAGGAATAATGAGATAAATGCAATGAGTCAGAAAATAAGAAGGTAGAGGTTGCCATCACAGAGATGCTCTGGGTCAGACTATGTGTTTTAGACTCCTGCATTACAGAACCAGTGGGTAACCTTTCTGAGTCTCAAATTGTCATCGACAAAATAGAGCACAAATACTCTGTATGCCACAGCTAATGTATCTGTGCTGCCTGTGTCTTCATGCGCCAGGGCACCTCAGGGCTCTGCAGCAATCTGAGAGCCGCATCATAGAAGGTGCGCTGTTTTCAAGAAAAAATAGGAATATTTGTGTAAACTGTGAATAACATATTCTTTAGATATAGCTACTCAATAGCTAGAACTCAGGCATTTCTTTTGGCCCAGAGATGCTGTGAAAAGGTATCTAAGCAAATAAGTATGCTACAAACAAAGTTTGGGAGACTTAACCTTTATCATATCTTCCTATAAATGTTGTAAATATTCAGGGTCAATGGTTGTAGAACCTTCAGCATGACATCTGGCCCAAAATAAGAACTCAGTAAATGGTTCATAAAATGCATGCTGCGAAGATGTCTTTGCTGCTCTCAGATTTCAGGCTAGAGGGAGGGCAGGTATTCTGTGAATTAATTTTAATCCTGTGAATTTTCTTTTATTATTCATGTCTCTTCTGTTCTGTTTGTTTTTCCCTCTCCAGGGACCCTTTGGCCATCAGATGATTTTTGTAAGTATATTTTAGAAGACTTTACTCCTTATCCCTGTCCAGTATTGGAGGGTAGGGAGAGGGGAGGGTCTCTATTAATAAAAGTGTTGATTTTCCTGTATTTCTCTCAGGTAAATCCAGGTGGAGGCCTCTTTGTTCTAGTGTAAGGAGACCTTACCAAGTGCACCAGGCTGATTTTCAGTTACCTAGAAAAAAGAGGCTCTTCTCATTTGTCTGCTGCCTCATCTCTCATGGCAGAGAGATGTTAGGAGAAGGTTAAGAGACACATAATTAAAGATGAGCTAATTTTAAACCACAGAACAGCTCCTGAGGTCATTGCCCCTTGTTTTAATGTCTCTTTTCCTTATTTCCTCTAACAATTCCAGATTGTCTTTTCAGCAAGATGGCCCCCATCATCTAAAATTGGTTAATTTGGTTTTTTAGACTGAATTCCAGACAAGGGGATAGGTTAAAAAATGGTTTGTTTGATTAAAATAATAAATTGACCAAATAATCCAGCTGGTAATTCCAATGCACTGTTTTCAAATCTGCCTTCTAGTGCTTCTAATTCAGTTAGCATTTCCCCTTACCTTTTGTCTTACAAGAATGTCTGACGATTTCTTCCTAGAAAATAAAATAGTAAAACAAAGCAAGGAAATCTGAAAAGCATTTTAGAGTTATAAATACAAACAGATGCTTAGACTGATGGTTTCTACTTTTTGATAATTTTCACCATCAGTTGAAACACATTTGAATGCATACCAATATATGTACATTTATGTATTTATACATTATACATGTACTACTATGGTAAAATATTATGTGCGTTATGAGATCCCACAGAATGTTAGAGGAGGAGATAAAACAGACATTGAATGTCCTGTTTCCTCTGGCATCTCAGTAGATCATTTTGCCTGGAGAGGGAGAGGAGGCATTATCACTCTGCTTTGGAAGCTGCTGGTCTGTTGACCCAGAGCAGTGGCTTTGTTTGGGTCTTAGCCAAGATTAGAGAAAGAAAACCTACCTAGGAATCAGAAGACTTGCATCTCATCCTCATTCAGAGTAAGGGCAAGCTTTTATGACTCTCTTTTTCACTGTAAAATGATGAGGTAGAGTAGGAAAGTTTCCTCACTGAAGATACTTGATGTCCCAGGAGACCAGAGAAACAGATGTTGTCATTTTAGTAGACAGGCATCAAAGATGCTAACTTTCCTGTAATACTCAGAAAAAATCCACTTTTTCTAGCTCCTAAATTTAATTTTGCCTCTGCTGCAAAACCTTGGAAAATGCATTGTACCTCTCTGTGACCAAATCCCAGAAGGCCCTACACATCATTCTGCTCTGTTGTGCACAGCCTTTCTCCAGGCCATTGGAAGAAGGACAATTGGAAGATGTTATAGTCACATTTTATGGTGCTTCTAGCAAGAGTTTCTAGGCATCCTCAGCAGTCTCTGAGGCCAAGGAGGACTTGTAGTCAACTGCAAAGCTAAGTCCACCTTCAGTCCCTTCCAATGAGAATTACTTAAGAGAATGAAAGGCTTTTGATAGTAAACCTTGGGCCAGAGAATAGGTGGCAGCGCCACGGCCACAGCTCGTTTGCAATCAGACCTGGCTTTCCTGGCTTCTGATGCCGTATTTTGCTTGCCTCATGCCTTTTTAAGGCTGAACTCATCTGAACTAGAGAAGAGGACAACCTGTAGCTTCATTTCCAAGACAGACGATCTAGATTCCTAGCAGAAGAAAAAAAAGTAGCAGGTAAAGAAATAGAAATGAGGTTCAAAAGCAGAGTCAGAGATGGAACTTGAGAATCAGTCAATATAAGTTCACCAAGCTGAGTGAAAAGTAAATTTAGTAAATGATAGTCCCATCTTTAGCGGTAGGAGGCTCCTTCTTTTGTTACATAGAGTGTTTTTGTAGACTGGGTAATATATAAGTAGGACATAAGCCTAGTAGTCCAGAAAGTCAAAATTACAGTGATTCTAATAACATGTACATTATGTTTTCTGACTCTCTGGATAAGAACAATGTAGGACTCTTCTTGGGGCAGAGACACCAGGTCCTTCTGTTCCATTGTCCTTCCAACTCCTTGTGTCCTCATCCAGATGGCCCAAAATGGCTCACTGCCACATCCATACCCTACCCAATAGATGAAAAGGGATATGCACCCTTTCCTTTAAAGAGATAATTCAGAAATTGAACTCAGCATTCTCCCTCTCATCATTTGGACAGAATCTAGTCACATGATCATGCTCAGAAGGTAAAGAGGCTGGGGGTTTTTTGAATGGCTGCAATCCAAGTGAAATACAGAAATTCTGTTTTAAGCAAGGAGCAAAGTGTATTAGAGGATGAGTCATACAGGTCAGACTGTGAATGGAAGAATTGATACTGGTTTAGAAGATGTGAAAAAAGCAAGTTAAAAAGAGGCAAGTTTGAGAATCAGATTGCTGTATCCAGAAGCCCAGTGACTGGAACAGGTAAATTGTGATGTGTTTTATGAGGGAAATTAGGCCCACTCTTGCTCCTAAAGGCAGCCATGCAAACTCTGTGTCTAGTTACACTATCTGTAAGGTGAGGTCATAGTACTAATCTCTTATGACTTTTGTGAGGAGTAAGAGGCAATGGTATGACAAGATTTTATAAATTCCAAATTGCAACATAAATACAGTCTATTATAATTACAGTATCATGACATGAAAGTTTATTGTTAGGGCTCTGTCTGTGAGGAAGGAAAGCGTCCTAGGGAACAGCTCACTGGTTCAAAATTGCTGGAGGTTTTCTCTAAGTTTGAAAGGACTTGCCTGCTTGACCCCACTCTATACATAAATTCATCAGTGGCTTGGGAAGGTAAAGGACAAATACATAGCACTGTTTTCTTTTGCTTGTTTATTTGATTTTTTTTCTGCAGCAAAGCACCCAACAGCAAAATTAAAAAATGGGAGGAACCAGGAGCTAGAAAAGACTGTTCTTCTTTGGCCTCCAAGAAGGCCGCTTCTCTTTCTCTATTTCTAGCTGTCTTGGGTAGAAATAAAGTACAAGAGATATAAACATATTTTTGTTCCCAGGCTTCCACAGGCAATAAAGCACAGTGAAACATGAGTTTTTCTTTTTAATTTGGAGAAGAGCATATTCAGCATCTTTTCTAGTTTTCAGCAAGACTAAAGTATTAGTTAGATGTTCAAGAGCAGAAATACAAACATTTGTAGAAATTTGTGATATGTTAGTGACAATTCCAAAGGTTATTGCAAATAACAAAATAATGACTGACTTCATTTGGGAGGGGAGACGTTAGGGGAAAATTGATGGCTAAATCACCGAGTTCGGTTCTTTTTCCCATTGCCTCAACTACTCAGTGCTCTTAACTCCTTGCTGTTCAGCCCACTTGCTGCACAACAGTGCAGGAAAAGACAGACTGGAAACAAGAGGCTCCTGGAAGGGTCATCCTCCACCTCTCACCTAGCCGAGAATAGTGCTAATCTTTTATAGCAAATAAGCTATTTCAATATTTTAATCTATATTTAGAAATTCTGTATTTTTTCTTGGTTGTTAGTAGTACCATGTGCATTTCTGATACATTAACTTCCATAGGTAAAAATAACCATAATTAATCTTCTTTCTTCAGGAATACTATGTTTTGTTGATCTAAACAACACTTAATATTTTTCATGCAGGTATTACCTGGTTAGAATGCAGACCTTGAAGTCAAACTGAGCAAGTTTCAAATTTCTGTTTTGGTACTTGCTAAATATATGTCCCTGACCAAATTGTAAAATTTTCAGGGATTTAGTCTTCACCTCTCTAAATGAAGATGAGAAAGATATCTACTCCACAGGAATGAATGGAAAATTAAATAAGGCTGTGTGTACAAAGATATCTTTCTTCTAAAACAAAGAATCCCCCCATTCATGATAATTAAAGACAGTACTCTTGGTATTGGTCCATAGCTAATGTCTATAATAATCTCTGAAATCACATCACTATCCCCATATTACACAGAGCATGGTGACTTCCCAGGAGAAAATAATCCTAAAGCAAAAAGCAGTGAGTGCATTGAGTTCATTCAAAAGTGTATTTCTGCTCTACAAATGAGCCTGGAGTGGCAGACAGGGGAGATTGAGAAGAGTTTCTTAGGTCCACCTACTCCCTTGGGTTGTTGGCCATTGAACCTGACATAAGACTGACAGCAGAAGGTGGAGCTTCTATTGTGAGCACATGTGCATGGAAACAAGAGAGGAGGAATAACGACAGCTGTGTATTCAGCATGGATTCCTTGTTAAGGGTGCAGAGAAGATGAGAGGAAGGGAAAGACAGATTTGAGACAGGTCTTTCTGGGGATGCTGTGCAGGTGAGAAGTCCAGAGGGCCCTGCACACAGCTCCAAAATGGAAAGGAGCTGGGCGGGCAGATTCTGAAGGCATGGTGTAAGTGGGTGCAAGAAAATTTGAGTCTTATCTTTGTGGTCACTGACCATGAGGCCTAAGGTAAAGGTACTATTTCTGTTTGTGTTATAACAGAATATGAGATACTGCTAATTTATAAAGATATCTATGTATGTAAGCAGTATGGTTTGGACAACTGTATTGTGCATTTCTGCTGATCTATGGAAAGGAGCAGATAATCCTTAATTTGTTTTTTCTTCTTTTTTCAACTCTTTTTCCTTTTTTTCTCTTTTTATTTTCTTATATTTTTTCTTCTTTCCTCCCAGTTTTGCAGGCATGTATCTGAAAATACGAACAACTAATTTGAAGACAACATTATACATTACAACAAATACTGTAAAATTCATATTGTGTAGAGAAATTTTGTATCATTTGTAATTTTTCTTTTTCTAAGAAAATTTTCAATCTCTTATTTATTTGGTACAGGGTCTCACTACATGGCTCAGACTCACAGGCACCCTCCCTAAACTGTTTCAGTCTCCCCAGAGCTGGAATTACAGGTGTGTACCACCATGCCCAGTTATGGTGGCTGGTGCTATGTGCCTGGGGCTCTGGAGCCCGCATGGCATAGGATACTGGGATTCAAACCTGGGTCCTTGCGCTTGCCAAGCAGGTGCCTAGACTGCCAAGCTATCTCCCCAGCCTATAATTTTTCTGTTTTAATACTACTTTGTACTCTCTTTAAAAAATAAAAAAGAAATGAACCATAAGCCAAAGAAATTACTTGGCTTATGGTTCTTAAGGCTGGGAAATGCAAAGGCACAGTACAGACATATGTGCAGATCTGGTCGCAGCCTCTGCTGTGCCACTAGCAGCGGAAGGTGGGAAAGCAGGAGAGCAAGAGGGGCCAAGCTTGCTCTTATAGCCAGCTCGCTCTCAACAGTGATTAACCCACTCTCATACTCACTAACTCCAGATAATGGCCTGAGTCTCCTCAGGAGAGCTGCCCTTGAGCTCTGATTCCTCCTATAAGGCTTCATCTCCCAACTCTGTTTAATTGGGGATTAAAGTTCCAGCATGGGTACTTTGTGGGAACACCTTCCAACTATAGCAGATACAATGCTCTTGATTATGATGGAGGAGTCAGTAGTTGAACCTGGTTTCTTGATGAGCTAATCTGTTTATGTGGGTCATCTTGGCTCTTGATTTTTTTTTTCATTTCACTTCAGTACATTTATTCATTCATCAAAAAGCATTGCATGAGTATTTGCTATATGTCTGATAATATAATGCTAAGCTTTGGGATGCCAAAAGAATAAGAACTTGCTTCCTGCTCTCGTATGAGTGGGGAGAAGGTGATAAATAAACAGACAATTATAATTTAAGGTGGATGGTACTAAGACTGAGGTCCACCAAGGACACTGAGGAAGTGTAGAGGAGGGGCACCTAACCTGACTGGGGCTGGGGTTAGAGAAATGAGATAATGTCTCAGCTGAACTGAGTCATGAAGGATGAGCAGGGTGAGCCAGGCAAGAGTAGGGAGAAGGGCATTTTGTGTAGAGGAAATAGCAGGTTCAAAGGCCCAGAGGCAAGGAAGTGAATGGCATAAATTTGAACTCTGCCAACTTCTTAGTTATGACTGGAATACAGAATGCAAAGAAGGGAGATGGCAGGGGTTGGTGCTAGAAGGATCAACAGACGAACATAAATAGGCCAGGTTAAGGAATTTTAAAGTGTAAAGAGGTATACTCAGATTTACAAGTTAGAAATGTAACTTTAGCCTATGAAATATGAAATCGGAATTGTACAGGCAGTTTCTGTGGCAGAGGAAAGCACTGCCTTGATGATGAGGACTTGGATTTATATGCCTGTAAGGTTTAAATGACATAAACACATTCAATGATACAAAGAAAGTGGCATCAGCTCCGTTGTAACTGATTGAGTAATGGTTGGGACTGGAGAGGAACTTATAGAAGAGGACAGTATGAAGTATTTTAGGCAATAGATTAAGCTCTATTTTGCTAGTGGGAGGAGGAATCATTAGTTGAGCTTTGGTTATGTTGAACTTGAGTGATTGGTAGCCAGTGGATAGAGAAGAGGCAGCTGTAGATGTATGCCTAGATTGAAAGGCAGGCTAGAGCTAGAGGTGCAGATTTGGGGGGGCATCACCATGAAGTGAAGTATAGAAGTGTTTGTCTACACAAGATTCTACAGAGGAAAAGAGAAGATGGTAATGGAAAAGCTCCTGATAAAGACCAACAGAAAAAGGGGAGTGGGTAGAGGATAGATACTGAAAAGCAGCAAGAAGAGAAATAGGAGATCAAGAAGCATCAGAGCCATTGCTTCCGAGGAACCCAAGAGTTTTCAGGAGCAACAACAGAAATGAAAACTGCAGAGAGTCGTAGAAACTGAGGTAGATCTACTGGATTGATGACAGTGCTATTATGGAGACTTTGGTAAGAATATTGCAATAGGTCTGACAGCCACATGGAAAAGTGACGAGGAGATAAGGAAGTAGACACATCTTCTTCAAGAAGGTGGTCTGTGAGGAGAGGAGCAAAGCATCATGTGAGGCAGGGGAATGACTGTTCTACCAGTGGGAGCAAACCGCATAGTAAGTACGTGGAAATCCAGTAGCTGTGAGAGAGATTGGAGATACAGGACAAAGAACTTGGATGTCAGATCACCTGGAGCAGGTCAAGCAGACACCTGGAAACTGTTCCCAGCCATTCTGATTTAAGTCATTCATTGGTTTAGATCTCCAAGTGATTCTAAGATGCAGTCAAGGTTTAAGAACTACTGCAATAAGGGTTAGAGTTAAAAAAAGAACTACTGCATTACATTTTGACAATCATGATATATTTTTAAAAATCATTTATTTATTTGTTTGTTTGTTTATTTACTTGGCACAGGGTCTCACTACACAGCTCAGACTCATAGTGATCCTCCTGTCAGAACCTCCCTCTGCTGGGTTTACAGGAATGTACCATCATGGTGCACAGCACACCTGGGGTGCTGGGCCTAGCTGGGCCTGTAGTACCTGGGATCGAACCCGGGTCCCTTTGCTTGCCAGGCAGACACTTAGACTGCCGTGCTATCTCCCCAGTCCATAAACTTCAACAGTTATCTATTGAATGCTTTCAAAACATATTTTGAATGCCCAGCTCTTTAGCAACAGTGACGTGCAGTCATTGCGGAGGACATTGTGACTCTTGTTCTCCAGTGGCTTCCAGTCTCATAAGAGAAAAGTAAAAATGCATAGTGCAGGTTGAATGTATCTGAAATATTTGAGACCAAAGTATTTCATATTGCATCTCACCTTGTTGGAACGTGAAACAGTTGCACATGTATATGCAGTGAGAGTCATCTTGGTGGTGGGACTCAAATCTAAACACAGTACTTATGTTTCATGTAGCCCTTATACACATAGATCAGAGGAAATTTTGTGCAATATGTTTAGTGCACTCGTGTTTTGACTATGACCTACTACACACAGGCAGATGTGAACATTTTTTATTCATGGTAGCATGTCTGTGTCCAAGAAGTCTTGGATTTTGGTGTCAGGGATGATTTTTTTGGTGTCAGGAGCAGAGTGTGGGTCTTGAAGTGGCTGGGGAAATCTAGGTAAGCGGAGGAGGGGCACCCCCCACCCCCGCACACCCACACCAGCTGTTACAACCTATTGCTTGAGCACATCCTCCCGAGCAGCTACTGTGCATACACTGCCACCAAACAAAGGTCTTGCAACCACCGATGAAGCAAGAACCTGAAGCCCAGGGATTTACTATCAAAGCCAAACCTAGTACTCAGTAGCAAAATCAAGAATCAGGTCCAGAACTGGTGTCTTTTCTATGGCAGTGCACTGCTGCTTCTCACTGATGAGGGCAGGCTCCCACCTACTGTTCAACAAACCACCTTTAAATTTGCTTTGTTCTTTTTGTTTTGTTTTATTTTTTGGCATGAGGCTCAAACCCAGGGCCTCCCATATGGTAGGCAAGCATTTTACCACTGACTGCATCCCTAGCCCAGCACACCACCTTTGCTGAATCTGAAGGTGGAGAATCCTTTTCACTGGGCTTTCAGATCAGAACTTTCATACAAAGGACTTCATATATCCATCCACTGTGAACCGTAGTGGTATTCAATGGGTGTCCCCTGAGCCAGCAGCTGGGCTGAAAACCTGGGATGGGAACTCCTTAGAAATGCAAATTCTTGGGCCCTCCCCAAGAAATACTGAAGCAAGCCCAGGAATTTGATTTAAGAAAGCCCTTGTTAGCACCTGCTTAGACCAGTGCAGCAGCGGCTGGGGTTTGATCCCCAGCATGCCATGCCAGCACCACCCCCAGGGCTTGCTAAGATGGGGTTGAGACTAGACATGGTGGTCTGCGTCTGTAATCCCAGTGCTTGGGAGGCTGAAAACAGGAGGATCACTATGAGTCCGATCTACATAGTGAGACCCTGTGGACCTTATAGACCCTGTCCTAAGTACATTTAAAAATAAATAAATACAATACAATACAATAAAAGAAAGAAAGAAAGAAAGAAAGTCTTTGTGGTGATTCTGATGCTGTTTATCTTTTCTCTTTATAATTACATGTTTAAAATAAAAGATAATTATATTCACCTCAGGAATGGAGCTCCAGTACATGCACACATCTGAGCTTACTCGTTTTGACTTTTAGTCCCTACTTTCGTTTGCAGTATAAGCAGTCCCTGAGCATCTAGAGTATGCAAATAGAAAAAGCTGAAGGATTCCCACTTCAGGAAGGATCATTACCTGCATCCCAGAATGTCGGACTTTGATCAAGGAATTGAGATGCTGATGGCAGCATGTGACAGTGAGAATAAATCCAGCCCAAGGGCGGTGTGTAGGTGCCAACCAAGGGTGATCCTCCAGTCTTGGGAAATATGCTAGGATATTTTTCTTTCAGCAAATTTTAAAATTGGGCCAATCCTACTCAAAGCAAAACTATCTGTGTCTCCCCTCACCCCAAGAAATTTCACAGGAGCTTCAAGATGTAAATCTTACGGAAACCGTATAGTTGGCCCAAACAGAGAATCTCATCGCTAGCACTTTTCTTGCTTGGTTGTTGACAGGAGGAAGTGATCGGAGATTTGAAGCCAGGCGCTGAATATCGAGTGAGCGTAGCAGCGTACAGCGGCACTGCCAAGGGGAGGCTTAGCTCTGCGCGCCACATTACCGTTTTGTCCCAAGGTAAAAGAGGTTCCAATTCATTGATAAGAAAATGACAGGCTGCTGTTCATGCATGCCTTCATAAGGCAGATATTAGTAGGGAATGATCATGTGCAGATGCTTACAGTAGGCTCTGGGCATATGAGGGTAACCAATACAAGCACAGTATGTGGTAAGGTCCACATATTAGTATGTAGCTACAAACTAGGAGACAGCTCTCCACCGAGCTACAGAAACCTACAGCCTAGGGAGGAAAGGAGAACTCCTTGAGGAGATAGAAACTAAGTGAGATCTTCCAGATGAATAGGAATTATGATGGTGAAGTGGAGAGAGAATCAAAGTTAGCTGGGCGTGGTGGTGCACGTTTATAATTCTGGTAATCCACAAAGCTGAGGCTGAGCTGCAAATGGCAATTTTGACCCCAACTTAAGCAAGTTAGGGACTTAGCGAGACCCTATGTCAAGATTTAAAACATTTAAAGAGGGCTGGAGATGCTGTTCATATTTACAGGCAGGAGGAATACAACAAATGTTATTGAAGTGGCACTGTGGAGGGCACTGGGGCACAGACAGGTTGACAGCAGTCACCACACAGAAGGGCTCTTTATGTGGAGATAAGGAAACAGTCAGCATTCCCAATCTGAATGATAGTAAAATGCTTGGAAGGTGGGATGACCTTCTGAGCCAAAGCAACAATGTGAACAAAAACTGGGAGGTGTGAAAGTCTGGACATGTTCCATTGCCATTCAAATATTGTAGGTGCATGAACTCAGCACAATAACCCAGTAGAGTCCAATTTCCCATAGTAGTAGTAGGTTATCAGCAGAACTGGCAATGTTGGAAGCTGCTGACTTGAGCCTTTTACAGCTCAGCATATTAATATGGCTTTATTTTTTTATGCCTCATGGTTAGACTTTTCTGCTGGATGGTTAAGACCAAGATAGAGCAAGACCTACATAACAAAAAAATACAACTTTTGTATCTGACAAGGTCAGTCAAATCCTCTCAGGATTTACCCTGCACCTATAATATTTAAATGGAAATGGAACACCCATCTCTGACAAAACAAGGGATATAAATGAAGGGCCATTTTGAAAAAATAGTTAGGATAGATATACAGCTACTTTCTCTTAGTTCAATGAGAAGAAATATTTGTACTAATAGTGTTTAGATAAGATATCATGTCTGCATCTTATATTCTGAACAACCACTGTGAAGACAGCAATATGCAATGTATTAATTGTTGTAACTGTCCTACTAACCCATTTGGAAGTTGTCTCATTGCTATTTCTTTCTCATTAAAATTAATTTTTAAAAAAATCTGGACACGAAGACAGTACAAGGCTCCTGGGGTGGCAGCACCACCTCTTGGAGGAAGGCACTGTCAGGTGTCTGCATTGTTGTGTATTTTCATTGCCAGCAGAAAAACACACAAGGGAAAAACCCACTTGGGCCTCCCACCTGTTCCTCTTTTGGGCAGGAGCTTTCCCCCAATAAATCTATTCTGCTCATAAGTACACACACACACACACATACACACACACACACAAGTTACAAATTAAGTGGCAGTAATGGTGAATACTTAATTTTCCTCCAGGGTACACATGAATTCCAACAGGCAGACAAAGAGGAAAGGGTGTTAGGAGGTGCCGGTGTGAGGGACGGTGCTGAAGGGAACACTCTGTCCCGTGGGCCACATCCAGGGGGGTCTTCACTCCATCACCTCTGCAGCTGAGGTGCTGGGAGGAAAGGGGAGCACAAGCTTTGCCTGCCTCAAACCTGACATGGTGAATGTGACGCAGAGTTGTGGGTTTAGGGTTTGAAGTCCTTCTGAACAGAGAGGCTTAGTCGTGGGAGGGGCATATGTTTTTTATGTACTCAGCTTCTCGGGTGGCTGAAGCCACCAGCCAAGTCTAGCTGTGTTTATTGTCCCATCTAGATCCCTGCCTGCCTCCAGCAGCGCCTCAGAAGCCTCTTGCCCGTGTGGTTTCTGACTCCAGGGTGGCCCTCTCTTGGAAACCTGGAGAGACCGAAGGAAGCTCCCCGGTTCGCTACTATTCTGTGGAATTCATCAGGTAAGTGTGCATGCCAAATTTGGCCACCTTAGTTTTCCAAACATGAATTAAGATGAGGAGAGTCATCTCCAGGCCTCCACCACATGGTGTTTAAGAGTCAAAGGCTTGGGGGCCTGCATTTATATCTGAGCCAGCACCTGTCCCCATACCTCTTTGGTTATTTGGTAAACTTGTCGCTTCTCACTTCTCCACTGTTGTTCCACTGCTCTGAGCTCAGAAAACATGTGAGGCACCAGCACCAATAATCCTTTCTACATTTCAAGCTTAAAACTTACCTTTCTGGCTTTGAAACCTTGTATGTGAAGTAAATATTTGATAATGCCTTCGTTCAAAAACAAACACAACACTTTTTTTCTCTGTATCTCTATTGCCTCAGGGCAAGTGTCTCGGCCTGATTTCACTTTATCCCCCCTCTCCTGTCTACCTCTCCAGTTCTTGTGATCCAGCTTGTTAGAAGGGGGAAGAATGGTTAGATGTTCTTGCACATTTTAGAGACATAAAATCATGGATTCTCAGTATACTGTGCAATTTTATCTAAAGGCAACAAGAAAGGGAGGTAGAGAAGGAGGTAGAGAAGCAGGGAGGGAATCAAGAAGGAAGGAGAGAGGGAGAGAGGACAAAGGTATACAAAGGGAATTCCCAATCTCAGGTCTTTCCTCTGAACTCCATAGTTTGATTTTGAATTGAGGCCTTGGCTGATGCTGAGTGAACCTGCAAACAATGGATGTGGAGTTGGCATCCTCTGCATTAAAGATGACGGGGCTCCTAGGCAGCTGCTTGTGGATTCATAAAGAGACTCGGGGAGCACCTCATTCCTAAGGCTGTCTGAAGCTCAGACAAAGGATCCTGGCAGGATCTGATTAGCCCTGCTTCTGTGGCTCGACTTCCTAGCATACGCCCTGGGGGTAGAAAACGGAGGTGTGTTTCTTCAGGACTGAGCTGCCTGTGGCTTTTAAGTGCTTGTGTACACACACACCTTGCATCAGGCAAGATTTGCTGAAGGCTTACAAGGAGCAGAAGAAGCAGTGATATACTGGCTCTGGTGATCCTGAAGTCCAGTGGCAAATCTAAATCTAGGGAACCCCAGATCTGTGTCACCCTGTCAGTTTGTCTCCATCCCTCTCTCTGCCCTATTCATTCATTTTTATGTGGGCTTTTCCAGTCAGTGGCAAGATGTCCAGCAGACACTCGAGACATGCAGTGTGCTAGCTTCGTTTCATATTGGAAGGAAAATGGCTGTTGCTCCATGGATCCAGCAAAATCCTGATTCTCCTCCTTACTGACCATGAGGGGGTCCTTTTTCATTTGCGGAGTCAGTGCTTGGGGCCAGGGTGGGGCGAATTCGTGGATTGGTTAACACCTGATCAAACTGCAAGCTTTGAGACCAGTTATCACTTACTATGTGAACTGAGGGTTCAGGAGGGCTGGATCTTCAAAGGAAATTGCGGTAAAGTTGCTGGAAAGGGACACATGGGCGTCAAAGAAGGGAGTGGGAAGAGAGAGAGGTGGGAAGAGCAGAGCTGAGGAAGGGGGTCCAACAAAGGCCCTGACTGATGTTCTTCCTTGAAATAATCTGCAATGCTGTATTTGAAAGGCCCTGGTAGGCAAAGTCTGCAGTATGCTTAGAATAGAAAAAGTTCTAGCCTGACCACAGTACCACTGAACCGGGCAGCACTGACAGTTCCTAAACTTGCAAGTGTTAAACAGAACATTCATAATTAACATAAGTAAGTTAGACAATGCTAACAAAGTGAAAATGTAACACTTTATAATGCTGAAAATTGCGCCAGTGTTTGAACAAAGCCTAGCAGATCACCTTTATAAAGATGGCAGTTATCATTTACAACTAATTTTGTACTTAAACATGTATCTTTAAAACTTGCTTCTGCATCTTTTATTGATAAAAGTTAGAAATGGCAGCTTTCTAACCTTTGCACAGAGCTGGAAGTAAAAAAAAAAAACAAATGAAAACGTCAGTGGATCCAACACTTAAAGACCAAGAGACTTCTTTTGCACCCCAGCCACATGGCTTTGGGCAAGTCATCATCCTGGTGAATCCCAGCTCTTCCCTTGTCTGTAGGTGTCCCTGCAGCACAGCCCAAGGCAAAAACTGGGTACAAGCAGCTTATCTGGAAGCGGGAATATCAAAGCACAGAGAATGAAACAAGGAAAAGATTTGGAAGGGGTGGAAGGGTGCTGCAGGTTATGAGCTCTTTCCTGGGACCTTGATTCAGCTGGAATCTCTCTGAAACCTTCAGGCTTCGCCTGACATTTGCCAATGCCACTGGTTTCTGTCTGCCTCTTCCATCTGAGGGATTCTTCTGAGAGCACAGCTTTCTGTCCTTTCTAGAATAGCGGCATATGAATTAGGGGTGGCGGTGCTAGGAACAGGATGTCAGGGCAGCGTGAGCTGCACTGGGTGGGTGTTGGCTGTAGAAGGTGAACCTGAACTCTCACAAAATAGGCACCTCACAGCTGCTGCTTAAATCAGAAGTGAGTCAAAGGGAAAAGACACAGGGCCCAGGGCCAGTGGCTACAAATGCCCAACTTACATGGACGGTAACTTTTCCCAGCCTTATAACTTGTGCTTAAGAGGATTCATTGAGATCATGTATGAGAAAGAGCTATGTAGACATTTAAAACCTGCAAAGTGTGAGGACATTATGCACTTATATTTGATAATCATAATTCTTTATAGCAAAAATCATTTCAATATTTAGAGCTATTCCAAACATCTGAGAGCTTTAAGCTCCATATTCATATTTATGTAAATCACCATTGGTACAAACTTTTAATCCTTCCATATATGCACACCTTGGCAAGGTGCTTTCACAATGCCTGGAAGCCTAGCTTCAAGTGAAGAATCCATGGACCTCTTGGTATTCTGGATGGAACAAGGTTGCATAGGGCAAGCCTCATACCCAGAGTTCTGTCTTCTATCGCCACTGAAATATGAGGCTTCAGTCAAGTTATTTCATCTCAGGACTTCCTTTTCCTCATCGGTGACCTCAGTTGCAGGCAGCTCCCTGTGCCTGTCACACACAGCTTCTGGGGCACCTTTGTGCACCGTAGACATTCTACATGTGTGCATTTCCTCCCCACCATACCATTTCCTTTTTACAAAAGAGGAAGCTTGTATTTAACTGCAGGAGTACTTTGCCACAGTCAAACAACCAGTTTGGCATAGAACTGAAATTAAAATAGAGTTTTCCTGTCTTCCATCCAGTGCTTTTCTAAAATACTTGTTTTCATGAAACCTATGTGCCCTTGAGTCCATAAACCTCTGTGAGAAGTGAAATCATGGGCAAAGCCCAGCCAGCGCTTGGCAGGTGGAGGAGAGGGAAAGCCTCTCAGGCTGCTGCTGCTGTTCCTTGGAGAAACCTCTGTGGCTTGTTGCTGCACTTATGTCAGAGTGCGGAGCAAATCCACCCATAGGAATGTCAGAGCCTATCCCACTGCTGCTGCCGGTGCGTGCTGGGGAAAGTGTGTTTAGA
This sequence comes from Capromys pilorides, assembly GCA_004027915.1. Lineage (NCBI taxonomy): Eukaryota > Metazoa > Chordata > Mammalia > Rodentia > Capromyidae > Capromys > Capromys pilorides. The sequence goes on along the minus strand of PVKN010003238.1, from coordinate 15,300 downwards.
GAGCGCTTTCCCAAGCTCTGTCCACTTTGCATGCTCTGATCTGAATGACTGTGGCCCCTTTTCCTCAAGTTTACGTGTTGAAGCCGTACCTCCTGAGGTGATGGTGTTGGGGGCATGGGTCTCAGGGAGGCTGTCAGCTCAGGAGGGGGAAGCTCACAGGTGTGGTTAGTGCTCTGTGGAAGAGGCCTGAGGGCCTCCTCCCTGCAACCCCAGGACACAGTAAGAAGTAGCATCTGTGAACTAGAAAACAAGGCCCTCCAGCAACCAAATCTGCTGGCATTGATCTTGGAATTGTCGGCCTCCAGCACTGTAAGACATTTCTACCTAGAGTGTTCTTCACAATCTTTCCCAGAGTTGGCTTGTTAGCTTCTTTGGCAGTAGTAGATTTTTAAATATTTTAAAGCACCATAGTAAAGATTTGAACAGGCAAATTCCGAGCAACTCTGCAGGCTGTAACAAATTCTGCAGTGTTTTTCAAACTCAACTGCTTCATTAAAACAGAAAAGCCATGCATTTGAGCAAGAGAATATTTCATTTTGAACTGATACTGATCATTTCTTTGTAGGCAGTAGTGCTTACTGTTTATTAAAATAAGAGCCAAGGATAAATATAGCTACCTATGTTTTAAAATGTTTTGGCTATAAATGTCTGAGAAATCTCCCTTCCTCTCCCTAAGAATTTCCCTGGAGTAAGTGCTTTTCTCATAAGCTGAAATGTATACTATGTGGCAATGAAAACCAAAGGTCTAGAAAAATGTCCCTCATCACTGATGTTCCAGTTTGGGTAGCATGTCCCACATCTGCTCTCTCGGAGGCTGGCTACAAGTGAGAAATAGTTTTCATTTTGCTTACATGGTTCTTTGTAGGTATCACATGATTATTTAAAATTACTCCAGAGTTTTGCATTGGAAACAAGATTAAAGCTTTCAATGACTTCCTAGTGAAAAGTTTACTATTAATCTGTTGGATATATGTGGTAATTCAAACTACAATATTTCTGTGGACAGTTTAGAAACACAGAAGTATTGACCTCTAAATCTCATATCAGGCAGTTGTACTAACCAAAGAAAGAAAGCAGTAATTCCCTTCTTAACCCTTTCATACCTTTCTGCCTAAATAATTGACTGGTCCTTTGTAGATGTCTTCCATAATAAGACTTGCAAAATTCGCCTTAATTCAGGGCTGCTTCTAGGCTGACTACAGCTCATTGCTGGTTTAACTTGAGAAATCTCAAGGTCATACAGCCTGGTTGGGTATTCAACATGATTGTTCACAAACTGACATTTTTCAGGGCTGGCGAAATAGCTCAACAGATTAAAGTGCCTGCCAGCAGGCACAGGGGCCAGGGCTTCAGTCTTGGGGCCTGCTGTGCCAGCCTCCCTCCCCGCCCCACCCTGGGCTCTCTCCGAAATGGCAGTTGAGACTGGGCATGGTGGCACTCATCCATAATCCTACCTCTTGGGAGGCTGTAAACAAGTGGATCACTACAAGTCCGATCTAGCAATGAGACCCTGAATACCCTGTCCCTGTAGACCCTTCCTTAAAATACAAAAAAAGAAAGTGACATTTTTCAAGTTATTTATCTTTCTAGCCCATCACAAATTCTTCCTCTAGCTGCAAGTAACAAGAGAATTCAATAAATTGCCTTTCAGAAATTGATGCTACAAAGGTGATCACTAATGCAAAGATCAAGTCTGGGATTCAGCCAGGAAACTGAATGGATTCCAGATCTCCTTATATGGTTATAAGAAATGATATGATCTGTGTTATGGTCAGCGTCAAAGTCTCAGGTTAACCTAGAGAATGTCAGCAATTGATGAGTAATTATAAAATGCAGATGATGATAGTGCTTACCTAAGAAGGATTATGAAGATAGAAAGATTCCAGCATAGAACGTACAAGAGTGGATTGTAGAGGATTTTTAAAGGCTGGTTCTTGTGCCTTGAGCCAAATGGAGATGTATTCCCACACTTAGCAGTTACTTATTTTTAAGTAGATAATTAAAAAAGCATTAGCCTCGGTGGGTAAATGAATCTTTTATCACTAATACCCTCTTACATCAACAATGTAAAAATTCAAACCTGATGAGACCCATCATAGATCAGCACATCCATGTCATCCCCACCTCCATGGGAAGTTACTTATTTTTATTGTTTTCTCATCACAAAAGGCATATCAGTAGGTGGGAATGCTTCAGATAATTTAAATATATACTAGCAACCAATATGACTATGTTTCATGTGGAATGAAAACTTGAATCTTAGATCTCTTCATAAATGAATGGCCAACTTTCTTCATAGCTCTTCACTAAAATATATAGCAATAGTTGAATAAATGACAGCAATATGTAAGCATAATGTAGCCCCACTGTTGATTTTCTAACCTCAAAAGTTTAGAATTAGAGGGCCAGAGGTATAGCTCAGCGGATTAAGCGCTTGTTTAGGGAAGTGCAGGGGCCAGGGTTTGGTTCCTGGCCCCGCCTGCCCCGCCTGCCCCACCTGCCCCACCTGCCCCACCTGCCGCAACCTCCCCCCCTCCCCAAGCTGGCAATGGAGTCCAGGTGTGGTGGTATGCACCTGTAATCCCAGCACTTGGGAGGCAGGAAACAGGTGGATCACTATGAGTTGCGTAGTGAGACCCTATAGGAAAAAAAAAAGACAAAAAAAAAAGTTTAGAATTGGAAATATTTAAATTTAGGATATGAAATATATAAAATTTAACATTGGAGCTTCGAGGCCGTGGGAGTTGAACCCGAAGCCTTGTGCTTGCTAGCAAGTGCTCGAGCACTGATCTGTATCACTAGCCCTAAAGTATTCTTTTGTTGTTGTTATTTTGTTTTGTTGTATTTTTTTTAGGGAAGGGTCTACAGGGTGTTCAGGGTCTCACTACTAGATCCCACTTGTAGTGATCTGCCTGTTTACAGCCTCCCAAGAGCTGGGATTATAGATGCGCACCACCATGCCCAGTCTTTTTCTTTTCTTCCTTTTTTTTTTTTTTTTTTTTTTTTTTTTTTTTTTTTTTTTTTTTTTTTTTTTTTTTTTTTTTTTTTTTTTTTTTTTTTCCTTCACCTAGAGTTATTTTTAAATGATTAGTTAATTTGGCAAGAATGGATAGGAAATGAATTTCTTGTCTCATTTAAAGAAAGAGTTTAGGAAGTGTTGATATTCAGATACAAGCTTTCCTTTTAGTAATGAGCAAGAATGGGATTGACTGTATTTCCACTGAGATCCCATGTTAACAAGTGGTGCTTTATAAAGAGAGGCAGCCCTCTTTCTTTAGTTTTGAAATTGAAAATCTTGGAGGTGCCTTCCAGATCGATGCCTTGTCCCAGCAATTCTGTTAGCTGTTATATCCCCCCATTCAGGTTCCAGTGGAGGGGCTGTTCTGTAAGTTTTTGCAGAAGTCTGACCCACAGTTCTACAAATTGATTCCTTAAAGTGTCAGTCTCTCCTACTGTGAGAATTCTTAACATAATTCCTGGTCAGATTGATGGGCATTGATATAAATTGAATTCTTGTGAAGCATCTTTGGGAGCCATTTGTAAACTGTAAATGAAAAGCACGCTCGCCTGTTGTCCCACCTGGGACAAATTGCCTGCAGAGTTTATCACTACCCTTTTCCATCTATCTGCTGGTCGTTCAGTTGAGTTAAACCAATACGTAAATAGAGAGGCTGAAAGCTTAAGGTTAAATATTAGTTTCTTTTAATGTGACTATTTACTGCCTTTGGGCTTCTCCCTTCAATGCATTTCAGTGCAGAACAAATCCTGCAATAGCCATGCTGTAGAACTGGCAGACAATGTAAGATTATTCTGGGGGTGGGGGTGTATCTCTCATCCCTGTCCATTCTCCCTGGATAATCTGTGGAGTCGTTCCTCTTTCCCTAGAGTGGAATACTTACTCTGCACTCTGTAGATCCCCAAAGGCTGCTGGATGGAACTCAAGGGAACTGTGCACTTGGCTAGAAAATAATTAAATTCTTCGTTTCAGCAACTGAAACAGCATTTTCTTCATAAGTCAGTGCAGACTGAAAACCACACTAGTATTAGTGGTTCTTAAGATCTGTCACCATTAGGATGATAGGTCTTTTCTTATCCATCACAACTGTTGCTCATATCACAAAGTACCAGTTATGTATGTTTACCACTGCATTAAAAATATCATAGTGATTTAAATTCATTCCCAGGTTTTGTTACTTAATGTTATTAAAGGAGTATATATATGACTATTATACTTTGTTATTTTGATAATTATTTTCAATATGATTCATTTCCTTTGCGATACTTTTTCACTTTCTACATGTGAAAACACTCCAAGAGGCTTATAGTCTTCACCAGGCTGTCCCAGGGACACAAGATTAAAGGCTACTGTTTTAGTTGGGGGTTGGAGAACTTTTTCTTAAAGGATCAGATAGTAACCATTGGGTGCTCTTCCAGATAGATAAACTCTATCTCAACCCTTCCCTCTGCCGCTATAATATAAAAGCAGCAAAGGACAATGTTGTATATTGTGAGTAGGAGCCAAAAGAAATGACGAGAAGACCCCATGAATGTAGCTTCAGAGGTCTCACTGGGATCTGTCTCTCTCAGAGTAAGCCCAGAACCCTAGAAGCATCTTCTTTTTATTTAGGTCATACAATAGAAGGATTACAGGGAGGAGAGGAGATAATCACCAGTGTCTCAAGTAAGGTTGGACACATCAATCAGGATAAACTGTTACCATCTTTTTAAATCCTAGTTTTCTGAAATCCCTAGGTAACAGATTACAACCTGCCCTAAGCTTTGTTTATTGTTCTTTACTTCTTTAAGATGCTAGTTTCTTATCTCTACATATCCCCCGCTTTTACTATTAAATGCTTGAAAAACTTTTTGAAGCATTAGGGTGAGGACTGCAGACTTTTGATCCATAGCTTGTTGCTGGATCTGTCCTCGCTGCTAAACTAAACAAAATCTACAAATAGTACAGAGACAATATATACAAATCTCTTACTGCATTTCCACTGAACCATAAGCTAACATGAAAAGGATCAAAGTTTTCAATACCATGAGAGATACTTTGTAACAGATCAAGTTTGGTTCCATGAGTTTAGTGTTATACAAAATGAAGAAGTATTCTAATCACATTTTAAACAAGGTTGACATTGTAGAATAACAATTTGTCCTCCCAGCATAACAACAGCTTGTTTTAAATCACTTATCTTAGTAGTTTGTGTGTCTTTGAGAAATCCATAATTCTTTTAAATCCTTGTGCCATTTCTGCACAAAATGAACAGTCTGTACACCTTGGCTTAATGCTACTCTGGCTGTAGCAGCTGTGGATGTGAAGGCTATCATGAGCTCAAGCTTGCCTTTTGTTCTCTTCTTTAACATCTCCAGTAAATGTTGGAATAGCATCATGGAAGGAAAGTCTTGCCATGGGTGGTATAGTTGTATTGGAAGTCAAATTCTGGTCCTTGTCCTGAGAATATAGATTTTTATCTCTAGAAAAATTAAAGCTGAGTAGAACAAGTTGTGTTTCCTTTAAATAATGAGGTATTTTCATCTCAGTTTCTTTCCTTCTGTGGTCTGGGCAGAGCTATAGAGCTCCAGTCTATGACGCTTCCATTGGAAGCATTAACTAACTCCTGGGATGCCTCTCTTACAGATTTCCCAGTGTACCCTAATGTAAGCAACATTGGTATTCTGGCAGGATGGCAGATCTGGCGGTGGAAACATTTTATTAACAGCTATACCTTTAAAATCCTTTCCTTAGAAAAGAAAAAGTCTCCTTTTTTCTTCCCTTACCTCGATGTTATTTTCTACTAGACTTTTTCCATATATTTACCAGAAATGACAGTAAAGTGGATGACTCCAGATGATATATTCTTCTGGCTCCCTTCAGGTGATGATCATTTGTTTGACCTTTGATGTTTAGGTCTGGCCCACATTGGGAACATTCATCCCTTCCCATAGTTGGTAAATATCTTGCTTTCTGTGTTATCTCCTTTGAGGGCCTAACCCTGTCTGACTGGCTATAATATTTTTATCTAACTTGGCTATCTGCAACATTCTCCCGTCTGAAGAAGTAACCTCAACTGCTGTGAGGGAAATATGGGTGATGACCACTCTGGCTTCTTCAGGCTGAAAGGGGTCATAGCTGGGAACTGGCAATCAGAGATACTCTCCAGAGGTTCTACCTAAAGGCCCTCAAAAGATACCAGGTATTTTTATCTTGGGTAGGTGAAATCACTTTAAATCTGGAGAAGATAAAGCCAAAGAAATTATTAAACATAGATGGGCCAAATAACATCAGTGAAATAATTATGAATGTGGCCAAAATGATTTTTACCAATAATAATGGACACGTTTTGAGAGAACATTGACATCTACAAACTAGTTTTAATATACAGCTAAAGCAAGATGTATTCTAAAGTCCATTTCTTTTGAGGTATGATGATTGGAAGGAAAGGTAGGGTTGGAGAAGAACAAAGAGACCTGTGCCAATGTCCAGCAATAGGCCAGATCATAATTTCTCAGGGCTCCCTCCTTGAAGCTGACAAAGACTGTCCGGCCAGAGGGAGCAGGCAGGCCCAATGCTTTTCAGTCCCACTGGACCATCTGGGAAGCTCAGTCTGAGCTCTGGGGCCTTCACCTCAGAGTACGGTCTCACTTCTAGCAGCTGCTTTGGCAGTCAAGGCATGGCTTGTGGGTTTCTTGAGACAATCCCTCTTATTCTGGTCTGGTATCCAGCAGTCATAGCAGATGAACTTTATCATTGTTGAGCTCTTAGAGCCAAGAGAATCAGACTCAGGATCTGTTTTAGGATCCACAACAAGGCAGCTATTTTTTTATCTTTTTGTTTTCTCTCCCTGGTTTTCTCCCAGTCCTAATTATAGGAAATTGTTTTCTTAGTGTATCAAATGAATTTTCTACATGAAGTTTGTAAAGCAGCGGCAAGTAAATTAGCTTTATAAGGTTCAGAACCAATATCTGCACAAGCCTTAATATATTCCTCAAATGGAGCACTTTGAGCCTTTAATTGTTGTATAACCTTTTGGCATTCTGAGTTAGCATTTTCCACAGACAAAGTTTGTAGCAACATATCCTGAAGATCGAGTTGTTTGACCATTTTATCAATTTCCTCCTTGAGTCAAGAGATAAAATCAACAAAGGGCTCATTTTGAGACTGTATTGTCTTAGTAAAAGACTTTTGAACTTCTCTGGGTTTTTCGACCTTCTCCCATGCTCTGAGACAACATAAACGTGTCTGAACAATGGCTATATCATCATACTGAAGTTGAGCTGTTATACCAAACCATGCACCAGAGCCAGTAAGTTGGCCCGCTGTTATAGTGATAGGTGGATTTTGACCTCTGTTTATCCTGTCCTGAGTTTCTGCCTCATCTTTCCACCAGGTACAGAATTGAAGATATTGTCCTGGTTCCAAAGTAGTATGGCACGATACTTCCCAATCATGAGGAATAAGCCTATGTTCATCTATCAATCCTTGTAAGAGGCCAACAACATAATTAGATTGCATTCCATATGACATAAGAGCTTGCTTCAATTCTTTGATTGTCTGGAAGGCCAAAGGTCGATAATCCCACTGTACATAACCATTTGGGTGTTGCCCATTTGGAGTATGCTATTGAACCACAACAGGGCAAACTCCCAGTGGAGTTTTGTAAGCCTCTGGGTCTCCCTGGTTCCTTCCTTGTAATAAAGCTTGAGTCACTGCACTTCTAGGTTCAGCAGCCAAGATGGGTTGCTTATGCTCATATGGAGACGCCAAGGGATTTGTTGGAGGAGGAGGCAGAGGTTGAATTTGAGCAGGCATTAAAGGTGGATTTGAAACATCCAATCACTCCACCAATTTGTATATCAACTGTATCAAATGTTCTACCTGGTGGAATAACTCCCGGATTTTATTTGCCTCTTTCTCCAACCCATTCCCTTGAGCTTCTGAAAAATCCTCAGAATCAGAGGGCAGAGGCTAAAGAGCTGAAAATGTTTGCTTTTCTTTCCAATTCCTTGATTTAGATTCTTTATCCAACAAGGACAAATTAAGAGATGTGGTGCCGCCTTCATGTTTTGTAATGTCCTCATCAACTGAACCCCTTGTAGGACTGCCTTCTGAGTCTCAGGAATCAGCTGCAGACTCGATTCCTCAGAGTCAGACTGCAGGGGCTCCAAAGCAAAGGAAATAAGGTTACATAAAGACCACACGCTTAAAGGTGTAAGTTCTTCTTGTTGTTGTGCTCTGCACAGAGCTTTCGTAACTTGCTTCCAAACTTTTAAGTTTAGAGAAGCTTTTCCTATAGGCTGAAACCAACAACAATGCCTTTTTATTAAGAAAAATAATTCTTCGAAACTCTTTGGTTTCACCTTTACCCCCGCTCTTTTGAGTAATGTCTCTATAAGATGGGCATACTCTTTTTCTATTGAAGTGGAGTTTCCCATTACTCCGAGCTTTTGCCGGTGGTCTCACCTACTCTGAGCGTACTTTTCCCATGCGGTCAGGCCTCCCTTAACTCACCCTTGGTCATCTTCTGTGCCCTACGTTGGGCACCACTTGTATGTTGTGAGTTGGAACCAAAAGAAATGACAAGAAGACCCAATGAATGTAGCTTCAGAGGTCTCATTGAGATCCGTCTCTCTTGAAGTGAGCCCAGAACCCTGAAAGCATCTTCTTTTTATTTAGGTCATACAATAGAAGGATTACAGGGAAGAAAGAAATAATCACCTATGTCTGAAGTAAGGGTGGAGACATCAATCAGGATAAGCTGTTACCGCCTTTTTAAATCCTAGTTTTCTGAAATCCCTAGGTAACAGATTACAACCCATCCTAAGCTTTGTTTCTCATTCTTCACTTCTTTAAGATGCTAGTTTCTTATCTCTACAGGACAACATCTGTACAATCAGATGCAGTTGTGATCCATTAGAAGGTAGCAAACACTCCAACTAGCTGAAATTTCCCAACCCTTGGGTTAGCACATCAAGTTATTCCAAAGATTAATTCTGAAGACATTTTTAATGCAGCTTACCTACTGTTTATAGAATACTCACTATGAGTGTATATCCACACAGACATGTATATATTGAGTAGTGAATCTGCAGGCATGGGTGGGCATGGAGCCTTGGAGGAATGCATGTTTGACATCTGAATTTGTTTTCAAGGTTTTTAAAAAATGTCACATTGCCACATAAAAGTTGTGCATATTTATGGGTGATCTAGTTTTGAGGTGGTTAGAGAAGGCTTCTTAGTGCAGCTAAGGACACATCAGAGATAACTGGGGGAGGGAGGAAGCAATGGAAAGGGTTAGACTAGAGGAAACCGTTTAAGCATTGGCTTGGAGGCAAGAAGCAAAAGGCTGTTGGATTTGCTCAGGAAGCCTGGAGCTATGTGTAGTAAGAGATGAGTAAGCAAAGGTCAGATGGAAAGAGCATTGTAATGCCTTTATAAACACAGGAGAAAGCTTGTGTTTACCCTGAAAAGAATAAGGAGCTGTAGGAAGTTTTAAGCAGCAAAGGGGACTAGAGGGGTTTTAATTTTTGAAAGATCATGCAGACATCTCAAGGAACACAAAGAGAAATAAGACAAAATGTTGTTTAACTAGTTCAAAGACTAGTAGGGAAGGTAGAAATCTAAAGTTCTGTTGGAAGGCGATATAATGGAGTAGTTCAGAGGTTTTTATTAACTCTTTCTGAGGTGATAGAATAATATGAGAGCAAGAAGTCATTGAATAATCCAAGGTTCTTCAGAAAACATTACACTGTGGGGCCAACAAGATAGCTCAGCAGCTTTTCCTTAGGCAAGCTTAGGAAAGCACAGGGACTGTAGTTCAATCCCTAGCACCACATGCTGCAGCAGCTTCACCCCCAGAGCAGGCTGAGCTGGCCACAGGGTTTGGGCATGGTGGCACATATCTATAATACCAGCATTGGGGAGGTTGAAAACAGAAGGATCACCACGAGGCCACGCTGCATAGTGAGTCACTGTAACAACCAAATACATTTTTAAAAAATTACACTGTGGAATAATAGGTCACATTCAGAAAACATCGCATTGTGGAATGGTAGATTTGACACTGAGGGAAAGAGCCCATGCATATCTGTACTATGCTTAGGCTTTTAGTCCACTCTCTAGGCCTGCATAGTGGCCTTCACTATCAAGGCATGTTCTGCTATATCCCCTGGAGGACAATTTTCTGCTCAAACACATTCCATTCTCAAAAATTTTTTCCTAGCAGAATTTAAGCACTTTTAGCCCAGTGTCCTGGGTAATATCTATAACATGCCTTCAACTTCAGTGTTTACTTCAGCTTCAAAAACAGAGGTTCTCTTGTGAGTGATGACTCAATAGAAGGTAGTAAAATTGGGTGAGAGAGTCCTGACCAAGAATTTTTGTAGAAACAAAATAGAATAGAGTTGAAAAATACAGAGGCTATATATTAAGTACAATAAAAATAAGAATTACTCTGTAAGGGGCTAGCGAGATGGCTCAGCAGTCTAATGCGCTTGCTTAGGCAAGCTTAGGCAACTACAGGGACTGCGGTTCGATTCCCGGCACCACATGCTGTGCCAGCCCTGCCCCAGGGCAGGCTGAGCTGGCCATAATATAAAGAAATAAATACATAAAAATAAATAAATAAACCAATAAAAAAGAATTATTTTGCAAAACTTGAGTTTTAGTTGTGTATGTACAGGTATGTATAATAATGATCTAAGTATATAGTGAACTGTTAAATTCTACCAAAAAAATGTGTTACAGCAAAAGATACATTGCTATTAAGACCCCCTGAAACATGGCCCTGTCACCTTGAACACATTCATCCCACTGTTCTGGTGAGGTTATGAAGCAGTTCTGGGTTCCTCTTTTTTGAGTGTCTTTATGAGGTGTGATCAAAAGAGGTAGTGAGTGCTGCTGCTGAGTGCATTCCAGCGGAGAGACAGGCTCATGAAAACACTGCAGTATGCCCTCATCCACCTTGCTCAGTGAATCTGGCATCATGTGACTTCTGGTTGTTCTTCCAAGTCAAAATGGCCATGAAGGATAAACACTGTGGATCAGTTTGGGATTTCAAGGCAGATATGATACCACAACTAAAGACACAGAAGGGGAAATGCTTCAGAAACGCTTCACAAAGTGGCAAGAATGATAAAATAAATTCAGGAGAGTGTTTTGAAAGTGGTTGATGGCAATACCTTTTATTATAACGAACTATGTTTTAACTTAAATTTTAATATTTTCAGTCAATATTTGTGATGTTTACTGGATTGCAATGTCTAGTATATGTCTTCCTGTGAATCATGCAAAAACATTGCTCTGGATCAATGTGGACTGAGATCAGAGACCCTAAACTAAATCCAAACTCCTAGCCTGGTTAGGAAGATCACTCATGATATCATCTTTCCTGATTGATGGCCCACAGACTCTGCTTTTGTAAGGCCATTGGTGCAAAGCTCATCCAGTCCAAGGCAGGTGGCATCATTGCTGACTATTCTTAATTGCCATCCACATGTTTTCTTCATAACATGCTGTCATTGTCTTCTCTGTGAGAAAATATCTTGCTTCCTATTTCAACGTGGAAGACCAAAAAGGTGCCTACATTTTCCTCACTTGACCCAGACTCTGTTTCTTATCTGAAGATAGTGCCCTATGCTCACCATATCTTCCACACCAAAACTAAGGAGTTCCAGCCCTTAGAATTCTGCCTCAAACAGGGATGGATCTAGAGTACTTCCTACAAATGTTTAATATAGAATACCCTTTCCCTCTCCTCCAGTCCCTGGGATTTTTCAACAGCATTTGGTGTGCAGAACTCAGGTTGAACTTGTGATTACTTCTAAAGTTTAGCTTTATGTCACCCCCACATAGTTCTTGCCATACCAGTGTTATCTGTCTTATATCTATGCAATTAATTTTTAAATTGAACATCAGATTTATAAACATGCCATTAAATTTCATTGAGGTTGGCTTTGCCCTGTGTCCCTTTAGACAGAGATCTTTCTGAATTTTTATTCTCCCACAGGTCTTATTTTAGGAGATCATGTCCTCCTAAAACTAATTTCAATTCCCTAAAATTCTTCTGGTTATTTTAATCATAAATGGTTTTGATTCCTTTTTCTGAGTTTAGACTACTGAGGTCCTCTGTAATGTTTCTGACTTTTCCAAAGACTTCTCCGGTTAAAGGTAAGGGAGTGGAGTGGAGCCTGCATCATCCTGATGACTTTGTTTCCTTCTCTGATTTTTCTTCTCAACCACTGCATTGCCCTTGCCACATTCTTACTTGCCTGTTTATCCCTTTGAGCCTCTTTGAGACACACAGGTGCTCCAGGTAGGCTAATAACTGGGAAATGACTATTAAATAATATTCATATATATTTTTGATATTTATTTAGATGCAGAACATCTATAAAATATGATTATCCTTTCCAATTTTCACTGTATGGTTTGCAAACAAGTACTCATGTGTCTTGGGTACAAGTGAGCATATATTGATAGGCTTGATGAATGCATTTACTTTACTGATATTACTTGACTGATATTGTTGGAATCAATGATAATCTTTTAAAGCAGTTAGACAGAAATTATATTTTAAAAATGATACATAATACTTTAAACAGAACTTTAAGATGAATTCTATAAATGCACATCAACTCCCCATTCTCTTAATGTAGGGCTAAGGTCTTTTCTTTAGATGTAGACCCACCTAATAACGTGCCTCATTAACATTCATGCAAAAATCCACTTAGAAGATCTTACCTGTATTTACTACTGATAGTTTTTTTAATCAAACCAAAATCATAAAGTGGTTTGCAAATCTGGGTGCAGAATCCTAAAATTCGATCAGCTCTCCTCAGTCTTCCACAATTATGTTGCTTTCACTTAGTTGAGAGCATTTTTTAAAAAGTAGTTCGGCTTTCTCAGGTCTCTCAAATACAGTTCATGTAGCTATCACTCATTTTTTGCATTCACATTTCACTATTTTACACAATATTAAGTAACATTTTTAATACTAAACATAAAAATTATAAACAGGTTTGAGAATTTCGGTCAGTTGGTAGGAACAAAGGGATCACTGGCTAATGGGGCAAGTTGGTGAGACAGAAGCTAGTAAAGGAAGCCCTGAGTATGTACATATGCAGAAAGATCCCATGTATTCATTGACCTCCTACAGGCATGGCTAGTACTTTTGTGTCACACCTGCCTTCGGCATGGTCATTCATATCAGAGGCCCTCACTGGTTGTCTCGCTTTAGTCATTCCACTTAGCATTTGCAAGTAGCTGACACAATATGTTCATACCACACAGCTGATACTCTGTGAGTCTGACCTCCACTAGAAATTCTCTATTTCTTTTCAGTTATCCAAATTCAAATACAATCAAATCTTAATTTAGATTCTTCTTGGCCCTCATAGACTTTCTTCAGGACTTCAGTTCATGTAGCCCTTCAAATATAGCTCTTAAAAAAAATTTCCTATTTTGCACTGGCTTCTTACTGGTTTTTAGATATACTCTTCTTGCACCAATTCTTAGATGTGTTGTTAGATTATTAGCTCCATGACGGTGGGCTATGTTTATATGTCATAGGAACCTTCCAGAATATAACTTCTGTGATGGGTGCATACTTGATAATAATTAGCGATTTGTTAATTGACTACCTCAAGGCATTTACTTGCTGGATTTGATGATATCAAGAAAAATGGTTGTACATGAAGGTCTAGATTGGAATGAGTAGAGTATCATAATGCTACAAGAATGGGAATAAAACAACCGAGTGGTTCTGTGAGTTTGGGTAAATACCTTCCTTCTGTGTCATGTGCATAGAATAAATATTAACATAGGTCACTGTCTCTTAAGGCTTTGGGGATCATGATTATCCTTGAGAATCGGATCAAAGCTAAAGGGACTTTGCTTAAAAAAACAAAGTAAGTAAACTTGCATATAATTTCTAGAAGTTCCCAGGCCACTGAGCCAATTGATCACTGAGATTCCACCCAGACTGTATCCTAACATTGCTAAATGCTAAGTGCTACTTCCCATCAAAATTAACTGAAGAATATGCCCTGATTACTTACATTGACTAAATGGACTTGTAGTAGCTGTGCTGAGTAGGTGTCATGCTCAGTCTCCCACTGATGCATGTCAGGCATAGGGTGCCTGAGCCCATCTTGTCCCACACCTGTACTTGGACAAGTCCAGCTAGTGATTGTCCCTCTCTACCTGGGAAGGCAGCACTTTCTCAGTCATTCCCAAGCCAGGCCTTTTGTGGTTGAGAAGATGCCGGATAGCATTGCTACAGTGGTTTAACTGGCAACTTTGTAGTTAGGATAGTCAAAGAAGATGAAGCAATTGTGGAGAATGACTTAAGACAATATTCTTTCTGGTCATCTCTGTCACACCCTCATCTCTGCACTTTTGTATCTCAGAAGACTTAAAAAAACATTCAAATGGAAAAGTGGACTAGGGGAAAATGGTAAAGGTTTTGAACTAGTGTTCTACCTACATAATATTTCCTCTCCTGCTCTATATAATCGAATTAAATGTTAATGTCAATCTCCTAGACACTGAAAAATAAAGTCTTCTTTCCTGTATTTAATGAACAACAAGTACAAAAAAGCAGTCCTTTCTTCCTGTAACTTTTTCCATGAAGATGGTTGAAGATATTTGCAGATAGCCCTGAGTAAACAACAGCACATTCTGAGAACAGATTTGAGTTATTTCCTCTAACTATGTTGCAAGTAAACTTAGCAAAGGATAACAGGAGGGCTTTATCTAAAGATCACATCTTTTTTTACTTTACTTTTGGGTATCCCCTGTGGCTTTCCTCTGTGAAGTGATTTTGTTCTAATTTGAGTTTGTAAACGTGTTTCCTTCAGCTGACTGAGGTTTTCCCTTTGATGATAAAGTTTGTTTACATGAGGAGTCCATCTTCAGGGAAAGAGTCTCAGGGCTGAGAAGCCAGCCATATCTCCCTCAGTGGACCCACCTCATGAACTTTTCCCAGCACACAAATTTGTATGAAGCCCTGCCCCAGGAGCCTGAAGAAGCATCTATTTACTGGGGTTTCTATGATTCTTCTTAATAAAAAATTAGACAATCACATGTTAAAGAAATCTGTAGCTCATCAAAATAGCTGCTTTTAGTAGAACAGGTTTTAGTTTCTTGCCTCAATTGTTCAGGAAGGACAAAGGCAGGCCTCCTGCATTCCTCTAACTACTCTACATGAATAGAAGTGTTTAACAGTGGAACAACTGAGAGGTATCCAGGAAACAAGCTAATAGGCCAGAGAACAGGGGATATAGCTAAGTGGCACAGTG
>PVKN010003237.1:0-38255 GCA_004027915.1 Capromys pilorides | reverse complement strand
ACAGCCGGGAGAGCCAGGGCTCCGTGGGAAGCAGAAGATGGCGGCCTGAGGTGAGGGAGGCTCTGTAGGTAGCTTAACTTTGAGGGTGCAGGGATCATCCTGCGCTGGCAAGCTGTGCCAGACGGGCCTGCCCTACCCTGAGGTCACAGGCGGGCCTGGAGACCAAGGCGCAGGTGCGAATCCTTGTAAAGGGTGCCGAGCCTATAGCCCTAGGATGGGGAATCCAGGAATTCCATTCCAGAAAGTTCTGGTGGAGAACCCTCAGGTGATCAGTCGCCCCCTGAGAAACTGGCTTAAAATGAGGGATGACTTTTCTCCCTGCGCCCTGGGGATGGGGCCAGACAGGGTGGGGGTGGGGGCCCTCTCCTGACCCACGCTTCAGCAATTTTAGTTTTTATGCTGAGACAGGGTCTCATTAAGTTAAGGGCCAGCCAAATAGCTCAGAGGATTAAAACACCTGCAAGTGGGTACAGGGGCCACAGTCCGTCCCCCCCCCCCCCCGGGGCACACTGAGATGGCCACTGAGACTGGGCGTGGTTGTGCATGCCTATAATCCCAGCTCTTGGGAGGCTGTAAACAGGCAGATCACTAGGAGTCCGATCTAGTAGTGAGACCCTGAATACCCTGTCCCTTAGACCCTTCCCTAAAATAGAAAAAAAAAAGTCTAAGTTGCCCTGGCTGACCTCAAACTTGGGAGCCTTCTAACTTCTTAAAACATGTATTCTGAGGGGCTGGGGGTAGGAAAGAAGCATGAAGCGAGTCCAGCAGCCGAGCCCCCCAGCCCCCCTGAGGGGTCAAGCCAGGCAGGCTGGCACAAACAGCTCCCTGTGTTGTCTCGTGTTTATTTTATATATACGTTAGTGCTTGAGTGGTAGAAGTGTACCCAGCAGCCTTGAACGGGGCAACAGGGCTGAGGCCAAGCAGCACTGTGGAGGGACAAAGATAACTGATGTCTTCCTCCGTCTCATATTTTTTAAGAGTCTCACTGTGCTGGGCCGGCGAGATGGTTCAGTGGTCTAAAGCGCCTGCTTAGGAGGGCTCAGGCAACTGCGGGGACTGCAGTTCGATCTCCGGCACCACATGCTGCGCCAGCGCCACCACCAGGGCAGGCTGAGCCAGCCACAAAATGAATAAATAAAGAAACAAACAAACACAACAAGCAAACAAATAAAATAAAATAAATAAATAAAAATTAAAAAAAAAAAAAAAGAGTCTCACTGTGTTGACCTCACACTCCTGAGCTCACGTGACCCTCCTGGCTCAGCCTTCCCCTGGCCCTGGGATGACCAGCAGTCTACGCTCAGATTGATTGACTGACAGCATGGGGCTGCCGTCATTGACTGGAAACCAGGGCACACTCGGCTGCCCTTGGTAATGGGAAGATTGGTGCCTGAGACCTTTTCGTTGGTGTACAGGTTCATTATCCATAGATACCTCACTGGTGACAGGTCTGCTTCAGCCACTCTAGGACATTTTTATCCTTCTCCCTAAATTACTTTTATTTTTTAAATACATTTTATTTCTATTCTCCCCTTCCCCCTCTTCCCTTCCCTTCCCCCTCCCCCTTCCCCCTCCCCCCTCTCCCCTTCAGCAGATTTTATCCTGAGTACTATGTTTAAAAATGATCAGGCCACCTCTGTACTCTGTCACTTCCAGCCCACACTGAAAGCTTGGGAAAATACCACGCTTCCTGTTTTGTGGTTGCGTGGTGACTGCTAATGGTTCTGGGCCACTGGATGCTCTGGCGCGGTTGGTGAGGCTCGCCTCCTTCCTCAGTAATGGTTAACTATCTCCTGCTCTGTAGCGCTTTTACTTGGTCTGAGGCGTTTCTCAAATTACAATCGCAGTACTTAGGTGAGGCTGTAAGAAGGGGGTCCCTGTTTCTGGTCGGGTTGCTTATTTGTTCATCGTGTTTCCTGCCATCCGTCCATCCGTCCATCCGTCTGTGTGCCCTCTGACCCCGGTGCCTGGCCAATGTGCAGGGGCTCTGCAGCGTTTGTGGAATCGTTGGCGGTTTCTCGGGTGCCGTCAGGAAGATCCTGGGAGCGCTCTGGGGACACAGATGAGCAAAACTAACCAGGTTTCCATGTGTACCAGAGTCAACATTGTTTTTTTCAAAAATATTTATAAAACAGTTAATAATACACAAGGAATTTTGCTGAGCTTGATGGCCAGTGCCTGGAATCCCAGCACTCAAGAGGCTGAGTCACAGGCTGGAGACCAGCCTGGCCTGTGTAGCAAGACTGTTATCTTAAAAAAAAAAAAGAAAGAATTTCATGGAACTGCACATTAAAGAGGAAAAGTAAATAAGAGATGTCAGGTACCGGGAGGCCTACGAAGTATTGTTGAGTGAGGAGTACTGTGAATTTTTTTTTTTCTCTCGCTTCCTTGTCTTCTGCAGTGGTGGGGATTAAATCTAGAGCCCTGTAATGTGATAAGCAAGTGCTCCACCCCTGGGCTACCACACTGTCCCCTGCCCCCAGCGCGATGATTTTACAGCCCTAACAGCTTTTCTGATTCCTCCCTTTGCATGGGGGCATAACATGAATGCGAGAGTTGTTGCCTTTGCCCCACCCTCGTTGCCATAGCTGGTGAATCATAGAAACCAAAGCAGGGAAAGACCCATGAAATCAGCCAGTTCCTCTCCCAGTTAGGGAGTGGCACCCTGAGATTTGGAGCAAGTCAGCCTATGCTTTTAAAACAGAAAAGGACAGTGGGACAGCTGGCAAGTTCAGAGTGTCGCCGCTGCCACCACCTAGCCTTCTGCGGTCAGTGGGCAGCACAGTCCTGGAACCCACCCTGTCCTGGAGTCCTGTTCCCCTCCACGGCCCTAGAAACCAGACTGCAAGTGTCCAGGGCTCAAACTAAAATTCTGTGTCCTAGTAATTAAACTGGATTAGGAATCTTTCAAGTGCGTGCTTTAACCAAGTCTTACGGAACTCAAGACTTAGGGCCAGGGATACAGCTCAGCACAGCACCTGTCTGGAAGCACAGAGTCTTAAGTTCAATCCCTAGTACAAAAAAAAAAAAAAAAAAGGAAAAACTGTGAGACTGTTTTAGCAGTGCTTTACAAATTGAAAGATAGTGAGGAAATCGCCTGTAGTATGGGGGCTGTCCTATCTGGATTGTCGGTGCTGAGACCAAGACTGACACTGGCCATTAGAGAAATGCAAATTAAAACAGCACGGAGGGGCTGGCGAGATAGCTCAAGCAGTCTAAGGCGCCTGCTTAGGCAAGCTTAGGCAACCACAGGGACCACGGTTCGATCCCCAGCACCACATGCTGTGACAGCCCCACCCCAGGGCAGGCCAAGCCAGCCATAACATAAATAAATAAGTAAGTAAATAAATAACTCAGGACCTCATATTTAAAAAATAAAAACATAAATAAAACAGCACGAAAATACCATTTCACTCCAAAAAGAGTGGCTGTCGCCAAGAAATCAAATAATAACAAATGCTGGTGTGGATAAGGAAAAAGGAACCTTCCACATTGTAAGCTAGTGCAGCCACGAAGGACATCAGCACAGAGATGCCTCAAAAAAACGAAGAATAGAAATTCAGTTTGGGGGCCGGTGAGATGGTTCAGTGGTCTAAAGCGCCTGCTTAGGAGGGCTCAGGCAACTGAGGGGACTGCAGTTCGATCCCCGGCACCACATGCTGCGCCAGCGCCACCACCAGGGCAGGCTGAGCCAGCCACAAAATGAATAAATAAAGAAACAAACACAACAAGCAAACAAATAAATAAATTAATTAAAAAAAAAAAAAAAAACAAATTCAGTTTGACCCAGCTATGAATAGTCTAGATGCTAAAAATATGCCGGGGATTCTGCAATCCCAGACTAAACTAATGCAGGAACTTAGACCGACGTGCACAGTCAGGCTACCCAGAAGCCTCCACGGGGGCTTCCTTCCCCCCACAGATGCCACCTGAGGATGCTAGAGCACCTTCTATAAAACGGCCTAGCATTTGCATATAGCTATGTACATCATCTCATCTATTTCACATCATTTTGAGCTGGGGAGATAGCTCGGTGGACAAAGTACTTGCCTGGCAAGTACAAGGTCCTGAGTTTGATCCCTGGTACCACCAAAAAAAAGAAAAAAAGAAAAAAAAAGTCAGTTCTAGGTTGCTTATGACATCTAATATTATAAATGCTGCATAAATAGTTGTCACACTATATTGTTTAAAGAATAGTACAAGGAAAAGGTGCCTGTATATATTCAATGCTGACATAGTTTATTCTCAAATGTTTTTCATGTGTAGCTGGTTGAACCTGTGGACCCCAGGGGTACGAATGGCCAGCTACATTCAAGTACATCTAGACAAACAAGGAATATAGAGAAGAGGGAAGTCCAGGTGTATTTGCTAAAAAGATCTATTCATTTACCTGACCAGCAATATAGTTTAATTATGCAAAATACTTTCACTTAGAAATATTAGAATAGTAAAGAAATATTAGAATAGAGAACATTTCTGCTTGACAATGTCCAGATCTGTGTGCCTAATCATCCTTAAGCCCCTTCCCTTTTCCTAGAAAGCCTCTCATTTTATTAACTTTTTATTTTATTAAGGCAGGCTCAGCCTGCCCTGGGATGGGGCTGGCGCAGCATGTGGTGCTGGGGATCGAACCGCAGTCTCTGATTCTAAGCTTTCCTAAGCAGGCACTTTAGACCGCTGAACTATCTTGCTGGCTTTCGTTCTAAAGGTGAAAGAGAACCTGATTACTTTTTAGCCCAAGTCTCTTGTTTTCCAGCTGAGAAACAGGCTATCGTGTGTAAGTGACTTGCTACAGCGCGCATGGCGCGCAGGGGTCTCAGGCAGCCTGGCTCTTGAGCTCTATGCCGATTAGCGGAGCGGAGCACCCACGAGGGGAGACTCGGGCAGGGCAGTCTTCAGCGCGGAGTCCAGAGAGATCCACATAGGGCGGGGCAGGGCTAGAGTCTGGCCGAGGCTGCAACCTATCAGAGTCCTGGCGCTGGGTGGGCGGGGGGGAGGGGGGGACCCCGCATGCCTGTTCACCTAGAACTCCACAGGCTAAGGCCGGATGGCTGACAGCTGGAGCGCAGCCTGAGCTACCAAGTGAGTTCAAGGCCAGCCTGGACTACAGAGCGAGCCGCTGCCTCAATCCCCATCCTCACCTCTACTCCCCCTCCCCCCACCCTGCAAAAAAAAGGAAAGAAATAGAAACAGTCAGGGAACCCTGAGATAAAGTAATGTGAACATTGCAGAGGCTGTCTGAATAAAGAAACTTGCCCTTTCTGTAAACTTTGTACCGCAGATTATCTTATTGATTACGTGAATTTGCTTAGCAAACTCTTTCTTCTTCTGCATTGTACTTGTAGGCCCTGCCTATGTTATATAATCATAGGTTATGATTAAGAGAATCAAAATCAGTTCAAGTTTTATAGATATCAATTATGTTTTCTTGGTCAATAGAAGTTAGACCGTTTATCCTATATATTTTTTCCCTTTTTTTTCTTACTAATTTTTTATTTTTTTCAGTACCAGGAATGGAACTCAGGACCTTGCGCTTGCCAGGAGACCACTTATTCAATTGAGCTATCTCCCTGGCCCCATGTTTTTCTTAAATAAAAATTGAAAACTATTTTAAAAGGTTTAAAATACAATTAAAAACAATTTAAGGCGTTGGGGAGATACCTCAGTGGCATAAGCACCTGCCTGGCAAGCTCAAGGTTCTGAGTTCAATCCCTGGTACCAAACAATAAAAAAAAAAAGTTGAATAACAGTGGGGTGTGGCGGTGCACGCGTCTAGTACCAGTGATGTAGGAGGCTGAGGCAGGAGGATCACATGTTTAAAGTTAGCCTGGGCAGCTCACTCAAATGGCTAAAGCGGGAGGCCGTGCTGGACTTCACAGTGAGTTCAAGACCAGCTTGAACTACACAGCAAGACCCTGTCTCAAAAAAAAAAGGGAGAAGAGGCAGGTGATGCCAGTCAGTAGTGGAGCGTCCCGCGGTCGGCTCCCATGGTTTCTTCAGCATGTTCCACATAATTCTAAGCAAGATACAGATAAATATTTGTCTTACTATGTGTCATAAGTTGAAAAACACTTATTTTGCAATGCAGTGTATCTCTTAGCCATAGTCTATTGAAAACGGGACAATACTTTCCATAAAATATTTTACCGAGCATAAAAAGATTTTTTTAAAGGATCGTTGGGACTGTTACCCAGTTGAATGTCTACCAGATGTGCAGCCTTTTAACTCGGGCTGGGTGAGTGGAAATCTGAATAAAGGCCAGGTGAGGCATTTGAAGATAAATGTGCTGGTCCAGGCGCAGGATGAGACTGGCAGGGCACAGAGGGACAGCCAAGGCCCTGTCCCCAGGAGCTCCTGCCTAGAGATCAGAAAACCAAACATGCACCCCACCCCACCCCCCATGCACACCTGGCCTTGGTGAGTCAGGGGCACCGCCTCAGAGAGGCCTGCGGGCCGGGAGAGCCGCCTTCTCTTTAGAATGAAATGTTTGCCCTGAGGCTTGACGCCCTCAGTCAGGGGCCATGGGGAAGAGTGTGGTGCACTCGGAGCCATCAGACCTCATCAGGAAAGGATTCTGGGAGACAGAAGGGAGTCAGAGCCAGAACTGTGTTAGGAAGATGGAGTGGTGCCTCGTGGAGAAGAGTGTCATGTTGGTTCTGCTGAGAAAGGTGTGGCCATGAGGTGTTACTCTGCAGGCATCTCAAAGCTGCTGAGTAGTAGGGGGCTTCGCTGTGGAGGACCACTGGGACCATTCTCCTTAAAGGAGGAGCAGTCATCTCCCTGTGGCTAAGCCTGACCCCCCCCTTTCCACATACTCAGAGTGCAGGGTTGGTGAGGACCTTTCCCTAGCCTCCAACAGGCTTTAAGCAACACACAACAGTCCAGCCGAGGCACTGATGTCCCATATCCAAAGATGGCAGGAGTGTTTCTCTCCCAAGCTACTCACTTGCGACAGCCGGATGAGGCGGGGTGAAGAGCCAGTGCTCCACACTGTCGGCTGAGATCGGGCCTGGACACAGAGGCTGACTTCCTGGGGCTTGAAAGATTACACATCAGGGCTGAAGCCTTGACCCCCCCAAACATCAGGGACTCCCTCAGCTGTGCCATGCGGGCCACTCTCTCTCACAGTGCTCTCTCCGCATGTCACAGAGGTAGCTTTGGGCCTCTCACCTACCCAGCTCCCGACACTAAAGCACTTCCACCACTCTCTACTCCCTCATCCTCAGGCCACTCTGCTCTTCACAAGTGAATGAAATTCAGGAGCGCCATCACTGTGGCCGGCCTCAGGGCCCCCTTGTCTCCCCCCATGTTGGATATATGACTGCATCTCTGTTTATGCTGTGGGTTACACAGAAAATGGTAGACTGGAATTAACTCACTATTAATTCTAATAACTTTTCCTTGGAATTACAAATAGAAGCTTCCTGGACCTCAAGAGGACCGGGAAGGGCTCTTTAGACTTCCCGCTCTGCGATCTCTTGGTGTGGTTTAGGTTAGAACACCTGAGCTCAGCAAGTATTTATTGACCTCCTGCAGTGAGTTCCGCAGAGCCAGTGCAGTAACACTGCTTTTCAGCCCCTATCCAACACCAGCCATTTGTGTGTGTGTTTGTGTGTGTGTGTGTGTGTGTGTGTGTGTGTGTGTGTGTGTGTGTATAACCCCTAGGGATCAACTCAGGGCACTCTACCAATGCACTGTGTCCTTGCCCTTTTTATTTTTTGAGACAAGATCTTGCTACATTGGTGGGGCTGGGCTCCTACTTGGGATTCTCTCATCTGGGCCTCTCTAAGGGCTGGAATTGCCTGTGTGAGCCAGGAGTTTTTTACACATTTTTTAATCTTTATTCTAGTCAGTCTTGCAGAAGAGAAAACTATGATCAGGAAACTGCAATTTTAAAAGCGTTGCCTGGCCGTATAATTTTCCCAACACTGTTATAAGCTCTACTCATCTATAACTGAGTGCTTGTACATCCTACATTAGTGCACATTTTTTAGCTATCAGTTTAGATCCTTCCATGTGATATAATCCATTCCTGTCATATTTTACTTCATATTCACAGTATCTCAAGTTTTTTCCAGTAGGAGTCTCTTCAAATTGGCTGTTAGGTCTTTTTGTTTGCAAAAAGACCCTGTGGGTCCTTTACCTGTGTTCGCCACAAAATAAGACTTAGCTAGAAAACAGTCAATCTTGAAAACTAGAGGTGAAGATGCCAGCCCTGGTCAGCCCAGCCTTGATCCGGTCACTGTTCTTTCCTGGTGGCTGCTGGGAGGTGCGGACAGGCTGACTGGGTCTGGTGTTTTTGATCTCTAGTTTTCAAGGCTTTTTTTTCTCTCTCTCTCTCTCTCTTTTAATTTATGTTTGACACAAGGTCTCACTGCGCAGCTTGGACTCGTAGTGATCCCCCTGTTTTCAGCCTTCTCCACACTGAGATTACAGGTGTGAGCCACCATGCTTGGACTCCATGGCCAGCTCTGTTTGTCCTGGGACCAAACCCTGGTCCCTGCGCTTGCCTAAGCAGGTCCTTAGTCCACTGAGCTATCTCGCTGTCCAACGGCTATTTTCTGTTGAGGTCTTATTTTGGAGCAAAGAGGTAGTGCAAACTGTCCTTGTACTTTCTTGGTTCTACCTCTGTACACAAACATTTCTCCAGGGAGCCCTGGATCTTTTTGCTAGGATCAAAACTTACAAATGAAAATCGGAGTTCAGGGCCAGGGATTTAGCTCAGAGGCACAGTGCCTGCCTGGCAAGCATGAAGTCGATTTCCTGTAATAAAATAATATATATAATTCCAAAATCTGAGTCTTGCATTTGATGCTGTTCACAGACTTGTGCTCTTTCGGCTGTGACCTGTCCTATCTCTCTGACTTCTTAAGGATGCCTCCCTGTGAGAATCCACTGTTCTGAAGCGTCATGGCTCTGTGCCTTGGGTGCTTTGACATTTATTTATTTTTCTATTTATAGTACCTTTTTCAATCTAAAACCTCATAGCCTTTAATTAATTAATTAATTAATTTGTCTTTTGTCTTTTTTTTTCTTCTTTATCTTTTTGAGACAAGGTCTCACTATGCAGTTCAGGCTGGCCTTGAGTTCACATTTGTAGCCTAGGCTGGTCTCAAATTCACACTGATTCTCCTGCTTCAGCCTCTCAAGTGCTTGTCTTTTGTCTTTTTGAGACAGGGTCTCATTATGAAGTTCAGGCTGGCCTTGAGTTCACTTTGGTTGATTAAAGGAAAAGGTTTTTTTTTTGTTTGTTTGTGTTGTTTTTTGTGGCACTGGAGATTGAACTCAGGACCTTGAACTTGACAAACAAGCACTTATCCTACTGAGCTATCTCCCCGTTCCCTCTTGAGCTCACTTTGTAGCCCAAGCTGGCCTCAAATTTGTAATGATCCTCTTGCCTTGCCTCCTGAGCACTGGGATTACAGGTGTGCGCCACCATGCCCAGCCCCTCGTAGCTTTTATTTCTAGAGAAATGCCTTGTTAGGTCTTTGATATCCACTCCCCATTTTTCCTATTCTGCTTTTCTAAAATTCCTATAATTTGCATGTTGTATTCTTCACATTGATCTTGTTTCTCTTCCGGTCATATCTTCAAAGGTACGACGTCGTCACCCAGTGATCCAGAGTGGGCTCAAGGGAACCACAGCTTTCTGGTTGGCAACATCTTGGTGATTTTCTTGTTTCTGGGGCAATGCCCAGTGCCTTCCGTTCCAAGGAGGAATGTTTTATTTTGGCTCACAGTTTGCTGAGGTTTTAGTCTGTAGCCTACTAGCTCCCAGGCAGGGCAGCATGGCCCAGGGAGATGTCGAGGACAGAGGGGAGCAGAGAGAGTGAAGGAGAAGTGGGGAGCAAGACGTACCCCCGTCATGTTCTAGGTGAGCTTTTCTTCCAACCAGAGCCCCCAACAGCAAGTTGGGTGAGCTGGCTACCCTGGTCCACCATCCAGTCCCGCTCTAAACGCCCCACCCATGAGCACAGGAGGCTCTGGGAAACTTTAGGTCTAAACTGTAAGAGAAAGGCACGCAGGGGGGAGAAGCCGAGGGGACCAAAGCAAGGCTGAGCCCTGGCGGTGCCTGTGTCAAGTCCTATAGCTCCATGTGTAGCACTTGGGGCAGGTGGTTGGGATCAGACACGAATGCCCAGCCCCTTACGTGGCCCTGCCCCTGCCTCATTGGTGCTGGACACAGCTGTCCTGTCAGCTGGCTCTGGGCGTTCTTTGCAGTTTTCCTTAGATGCTCCGTGTCCCCGGCTTCTCCTCTTTTGGGGCCTCCAGGACACATTTGCCTTTGCCCTCAGAGCTTCAGGCACGCAGCACGGGCTCCAAGACCTTGTCCTGAAACCTGGCACAAGTCTCCATGACTCTACCACTACTATTTTCTCCCTGCCAATACAATTAGCCCTACAAGAAGGCTGTCCAGGTCTACCTCTGGCTCCAGCAGTAGCTGGGTCCTCTCGCACCATGGCTATGGGGGCCTCTGAGCGCCTGAATCACTGAGCGCCGTGAGTGAACGCCAGGAAGCCGGCTTCCTGGGTAGTCCTTCTTGAGCAGCATCCTTGTCTTACTCTTTTCTCGTTGCTGGGACAAATACCCGACACTCAAATGAAGGAAGGAAAGATTTATTTAGCTCACAGTTACTGGAGGTTTCAGTCCATATTCAGCTGGCTCCAAGGCAGAGTGGACATGGCAGAGGGCAGCCTTTCATGGCAGCTGGCGAAGAGCAAGAGTGAAGGGAGAGAGAGGTAGCAGCAGCTCAAGCAGCTAACCTCTCTTCCTCCCT
Source organism: Capromys pilorides (assembly GCA_004027915.1). Taxonomy (NCBI): domain Eukaryota; kingdom Metazoa; phylum Chordata; class Mammalia; order Rodentia; family Capromyidae; genus Capromys; species Capromys pilorides. Next base: position 27,478 of record PVKN010003237.1, on the reverse strand, counting down.
TACACTGAAATGCAAACCACCTGTCCCGGGGAGGGGCAGCACCCACTTCCACAATAATCAATTACAAATTCCAGAAGCTGCCGCATAACTGCATGAGGCTTTTGGGGGGACACCTAGACACAAACCATAACAATGCTCTAGAGCTCTCTCCTCAAAACAAAAATTTTTGCTTCTTTCCACCCTGAAGTCTGGATAGGGGTGGGAGTGTCTTTCAGATCCTTTTATGCCCTCAAGGCATCCACTTGGCTTTATTATTATTATTATTATTATTATTATTATTATTATTACTATTATTATTATTTTGCAGGACCAGGGTTCGAACTCACTACATTCAATTTTTCAGTACCTAAATTTTCCTCTGCCCTCTCCTCACAGGCCTGGACTTTCCAGAAGCTTCTCTCTGGCAGCTTTGCTCATGTCCACTTGAGCGGCACGTGGGCTGTAAGCCCTCAGCTGTGCGGCCTGCTTCTGACCCTCAGCATGGGGCTGCCCGAAGGCCTCTCACGCTGCCCACGCCACAGTCTGGGCGTTCTTGAAGTTTCCTCTGTCAGATTAATTAGTCCACTGCAATTATTCCTTAGGAAGCCTCAAGACATTCACAAGATGAGGACATTTGTTCTGCCGGGTCATGGTCCACTTGAGCCAGAATCGAGCTGCCTACAGGGCTCTTGTGCCCAACTAAAATCTGCAGAGCTTGGCTCTTATGAGTTGCATTTTTATCAGCCTTCTGGCCTCTGAACTCCAACCAGACTCTTCTCTCAGGCTCAGGTTGGGATACCCCAGCCCGCTTCTCCAGTGGCACCCGCGAACTTCCGAAACCTCTCCAAGCCCTGGATCTGGAGGCTTCTAAGCCACATGGTCGGGAAGCTCACCATGGCCCCGCCTCTCTGCAAGCAGAATCTTAGTTAAGTTCTTGTCGCAGAGACTCGATGTGGACGCCCAGAACTTGAAGGAGGCGCATTCTCCTCTGCCTCGTGGTGTGTGGAGGCCCCGTTTACCGTTGCCTCGCTCCAAGGGTGGCAGCGTGGCAGGGGGCATGGTGGAGGAGCGCATAGGGATGGGAAGCAGGGGGGCGCAGGAGCTGGAGAAGGAGCGCCACCATTCCAGGCTGTGGCGCAGTGACCTCCCTCTTCCAGCCAGGCCACACCTTCTGAGATCAAGTCGGCCACACCGGCCTCTAGTCGCCTTTCGGGAGACCCCTCCAAGAGTGCATGAGGCTGCTTTAGGGAACACTGGAACTCCACATGGTGACATTCAGCTCTGGGTTCCAAAGGACTTCGAGACATTTCTCTTTTCTTCTTTATCTTTGGGACCAGGGATCACACTCAGGACCTTGAACTTGCCAGGCAGGTGCCTAGGGCACTGAGCTGTCTCCTCTGCTGACATTTCTTGATATAAAATGCATTTACTCCATCCTTATGAGTTACCCAAATTTTAACAGTTCTAGCATTGTGCATGTGCAAGGTGCACATTCCCATTCCAAAAGGGAGGAAAGTGGTTGGGACCAAAGCAAACCAAAGCCCAGCAGGGCCAACACTAAGTCCTGTTGCTTTGTGCCCACTGAGCTGGGCAGCATTTGCATTCCGTAGGCTCGGGCATGACCGCTCCAATAACATTGCCGTGGCGTGGCATTCGTGGCTCTTCCCTTGGGCTGGCTTTGACTGTTTTAATTTTTTTTTTTAATTTATGTATTTAGTACAGGTTCTACACAGTCTCACTGCACAGGTCAGACTCAGTGATCCTCCTGTTTTCAGCCTCCCAAGCACTGGGATTATAGGTGCGTGCCACCACGCCCAGTCTCAATAATCACTGTCTCAGTGTGGCCCAGGGACAGGGCTGGCATGGCACGCCGGGAATCAAACCCCAGTCCCTGCATCTGCCTAAGCAGACACTTTAATCGGCTGAGCTATCTGGCTGGCCTTTTGGGTGTTTTTCTTCTCCTTCTTTCTTTTTTTATTTTTCCCATTTTCCTCAGAAGTGGCACATTCCTGATCCTCTGGCCTCCCAAGGTCTCCACTGCAGCTTTGGCTTCTTTCTCACAGCCTCACACGGTGCCCCCTCAGGACCACAGATCTGGAACCTGGGTGGAGGAGTCCATGACTCTGCAGCCTGTACATTCTGCATGCCCATAAACCAGTACTGTGTGGATGAGGGCGGGTCCGTGGCCGCTCTGGGCAGCAGCTAGGCCCCTTTCAGTCATGGCTGCAGAGGCCTCTGAGTGCCCAAATGGCTAAGCACTGTGAGCCAAACCCTGTAGCTTCCTAGGCGTGCTTTCTCTGGTTGAAACTCTTTCAGCAATATGAAGCCTTTCACGTTCACAACTCTGAGCTCAGGGCTGCTTCCTACGGTGTTCTAGAGCCATTTTTTTTGTTGTCCTGTTGTGAATATCTAGATGTCCCTCCTCTTCCTCCTCCTCCTCCTCCTCCTCCTCCTCCTCTTCTTCCTCTTCTTCTTCTTCTTCCTCTTCCTCTTCCTCTTCCTCTTCCTCTTCCTCTTCCTCTTCCTCTTCCTCTTCTTCTTCTCCTTCTTCTTCTTCTTCTTCTTCTTCTTCTTCTTCTTCTTCTTCTTCTTCTTCTTCTTCTCCTTCTCAAGACCTTGGTAAATACTTCACTCTGGCCTTGAACTCACTACATAGGCCATGCTAGCCTCAAACTCTAGCTATCCTCCTGCTTCAGGCTCCCAAGTGCTAGGATTGCAGGGATGTCTGGCTAATATTTTCAGCAACCAAGCTCTCCTCTGCTCTAAAGAAAGGAAAAGGTCCTTCCTTTCTGGAGAAACTAAAACTTTTCAAATGGGCTTTTGGCTCTGATTTTCAGTATAAATCTGGCTAGAAGCAGCAAGCAGTATCTGTGCATCCACCTGAACATTGGGCTGCTATGAAATTTCCTCTGCCAGGTTATATAATCCATCACCTTTAATCTTAGTCTCCAGCAAACTCTCAGTACCTGAGCAAAATATAGACAAAATTTCCCTCAAGGCATAACACACATGATCTAGAGCCTAGCTGCCAAGGGAGTCCTTGTTCCCCCTTGAAGCCTCTTGCATGCAGTCTTTACTGGCTGTGTTGCTATCAGACCGTCAGCATTCTGGCCTTCTGAGCTCTGCCCAGATTCCTTAGCGAACTAAAAACAGAAATTATATTTGACCCAGCTCTTCCCCTTCTAGGTATCTTCTCAAAGGGATTAAAGGGATCAAATTACAGGGACAAGTGCACACCCATGTTTATGGCAAGACAGTGAATAATAGCTAAATTATTATACACTCAAAGCAGTTCGCCAGAGATGAATGGGTAAAGTGGGAGCTTTATACCCAGTGCAGTGCAACTCTGCCATACAGAGTGATACACCAGGCGTTTACGGGTCCATGGATGCACCCTGAGACTATAATGGTCAGGGAAATGAGTCAGCCAAGGACGTTTGTCTGTTTGTTTATTTATTTATTTTTGCGGAACCAGAGTTTGAACTAAGGTCTTTGAGTTTGCCAGGCAAGTGCTTATTCTACTGAGCTATCTCCCCAGCCCCAGAAGTTTAAATACTACATAGTTTGTCTTTTCTCTTTTTTTATTGTCTTTTTTTTGGAGACAGGGTCTCGCTATGCAGTTCAGGCTGGCCTTTAGTTCACTTTTGTAGCCCAGGCTGGTTTTCAGCTTGCACCGATCCTCCTGCCTCAGCCTCCCAAGTGCTGGGATGATTACAGGTGTGCTCCACCATGCCCAGCTACATAGTTTATCTTATGTGAGACACCCAGACTATAAATAAAGAGCAAAATAGATTATAGACATTAGGACACAGAGAGAGGTTTTCCAAATGGAAAGGGGAGCAAGAAATGGAGGGTAGGGAAGAAAAAAGGAATTGAAATGAGATTTTTTAAAAAAACTGAAATAAAATAATTAAAAAATAAATAACTGAAGAATAAAATGGAGACTGAGCTTTTGCAAAGGTAAAGGGGGACGGGGCTGGAAGGAGAAGGGAGGGGTGGGAGGGCAGCGGGTGAGAAAATCTTGGAGATGGGCTCGGCGCATGTGCCAACGCCACGTAAGCCACGTGACCATCACGGCTGCAAACGTGGGCTAATAAAAAAGGATATTTTTCAAATCTTTAAGCACAGTGTTGCACTGCAGTATTTCAACTACAAAGAGAAAGGGGCACATTTTAGGAAGCGTGGTGGCCGCAGAACCTGACGCTGATGCTTAGAACTACGCCTCAATACAACTGATTTTTTAAAAAAATTTTGTGAAAACCGCATTGAATATGAATTTTGGACCATGCAGTGAAACACAGCAAGATTTTTTATTATTATCATTATTATTATTATTATTATTATTATTATTATCGTCGTCGTCATCATCGGTGGTACCAGGGATTGAACTCAAGACCTTGTGCTTGCCAGGCAAGCACTTATTCCACTGAGCTATCTCCTTGGCCCAAGAGTGATTTTTTTTTTCAGTGATTTAACTTTTATTTTTTAATTTTTCTAAACTTTATGTTGTGGCTTGTATCTAGTTGTCCCCCCAAAGCCTCATGTAATTCAAGTGTGCAGCTATAGGGACCCCGCTTGAGGGGGCGTGGCCAAGAGAGGCACCAACCGTTACACTGACGGCATGCGCTGTCACAGGTCCCCCCACCCCACAGGTGGCAGTTTCGTGCGGAGGTATGGAGCAGGTCATCCTGGACACAGCAGCACCCCAGCCCCTCCTCCAGTCCCTATAAAGCGTGGGCAGCATCTTGAAACCTCCAGGAAATGTGAGCTAAATAAACCTTTCCTCACCTAAACTTGTGTAGCAGGTATTTGTCCCAGCAACGACAGAAGAGTAACTAAAACACTTTATTTATGTTATGACCGGCTCAGCCTGCCCTGAGGTTGGGGCTGGCATAGCATGTGTTGCCAGGGATTGAACCGTGGTCCTTATGGTTGCCTAAGCTTGCCTAAGCAGGTGCTTTAGATCGCTGAGCTATCTCACTGGCCCCTTACACATAACTTTTTTTTTTTGGCAGGACTGGGATTCAAACTCACGACCTTGCACTTGTCAGGCAGGCACTTGTGCCATGGAGCTATCTTCTCAGCCACCAAGAGTGATTTTTATTATTTTTTATTTATTTTTATTTTATTTTATTTTATTTTTGTCTTTTTGAGACAGGGTCTCGCTATGCATTTCAGGCTGGCCTAACGCTCACTTTTGTAGTCCAGGCTGGTCTCGAACTCACATCGATCCTCCTGCCTCAGCCTCCCAAGTGCTGGGATTACAGGCGTGCGCCACCACATCCGGCCTTCCGAGTGATTTTTAAATCCACATGATTTTAAAGTTATTCGTACTAAAGAAAAGTAAATTTGGACACGATAACAGCTGGCAATGGGCAGACATTTTTAGACCTTTGAGTTCATCTTCAGTTCGCCTTTGAGTGTGAAACTAGTGACAAGAGAGGTCTTCAGGTACAAATAGGGGCCACTCCAGAGGAGAAGAGAGACAGCTCAGGATGGAGCCGGAGCCGGAGGAAGAGTGCAAAGCCAAGCACTGGACGCAAGCGAGGGTCAAGCACTGGACTCAGGTCGAGTCCAGCCCGCCCTTTCACTGTGGCAAATGCTCTTATTCATTGAGTCACGGAGGAGGGCGAATGCAGAGACGAGCAGGTTTATTAGCTGGCAGTCAGGGTCCACGTCATGAGGGAGCAGGACCCCAAAAGGTGGGAGGGGAAAGCAGTTATGCCGGGGTCATCCCGGGCCTGGGGGCGGGGGTGGCACGGCTATGATCTACTGCAGCTACAGAAGTTCTCCTGCAAATCATGGCCTTAGCTTGTGACAGAGCAACACAGGTGTGTGACACTTTCCGTAGAGAAGCAGCAGTCTTCTGACAAAGCATGCGGCAGTATCGCATTAGGGAACTATGACAACATTTACAAGAAGCCAACTGAAGGGAAGGCAAACGTAAGCCCTAAGGTGGTGCCGAGCGCAGCATGGCATCAGTTTGGCTCTTCTCTGCTTCACTCTGGTTTTGCTGAGGGCCTGGCTAAGGCAACTTTCGCCTCTGGAAGTGGCCACCGTTACCGCCTTGGTGTTGACAGGAAGCCCGGCGGAATAAGGAACCAGGGGTGAGGAGGAACCAGGGGTGAGGACGACCCAAGGAAGCCGCTTAGATCCCTACCTGTGTGAGTTCAACCCTGCGCGAGGAGAGCCCTGCTGACTCCCCGTACTGCGTGAACTGCAGAGCTGTGAACACACGGCTGTGCACGCTTTCACCCCTGCATGTCGCAGGGTGACATTCCAGGGGAATGAAGGCTGGGAGGGCTTTCCCTGCATTACTTAATCCCCACTTTATTCATGCTCTAGTTTTTTTTTTGTCTTTTTGAGACAGGGTCTCACTATGCAGTTCAGGCTGGCCTTGAGCTCACTTTTGTAGCCTAGGCTTAACTTGAACTCACACCATCCTCCTGCCTCAGCCTCCCGAGTGCTGGGATGACGGGCCTGTGCCACTATGCCTGGCTTCATGTCCTAGTTTCTTCATAGATAGAACTCAAGAGATCATCCTTAAGGCCCTGGCCTGCTCTCACGGGCTCTTATTCTGTCAATAATTTTATCATTCTAGGGATAAACAGATCCCCTGCAGGGAGGCTGGGGTGTGCTACGTATTGCATCTGGTGCGTGTCCCTCGCTGCTAGCTAGGCGCTGCTGGACACATTGAGGCTCAGCAGATAATGAGCGGACAAACAGCCAGGCACTTAGAGCACAGCTTGCACAACACAGGCACCGTGGCAAGCGGCGAGTGTCCGGCGCAACCGTCATGGGAGGAGGAGAAGGGAGAAAGAGAAGAAGTGGAGAGACAGTAAAGAAAAATAATTTTTAGGGCCGGCCAAATAGCTCAGTGGATTACAGTGCCTGCAAACAGGCGCAGAGGCCGGGGTTTGATTCCTGGGCCTGCTGTGCGGGCCCCGCCCCTGGGGCGCCCTGAGATGGCAACTGAGACTGGGCATTGTGGTGTGCACCTGTAATTCCAGCTGTTGGGAGGCTGAAAACCGAGCGATCACTATGAGTCTGAGCTGCGTAGTGAGACCCTACACGTACCAGATACATTTAAAAAAAAAAGGCATAGACATGAAAAATGGATCAAACAATAACAACAAGGCTTGTCAGACAAAGAGTCTAAAGCTCTTTCCTATAGCAGGACTGGCCTCACATTCCTCAGTGATTGCAAACCAGGACCTCAGCCTCTGCCCCTTGCTGATGACGTCGCTCTAGCCCGGAGCAGTGCCTGGCTAATGGCACCATGCTCTGTGAGTTCAGCTTTCCCAGACAGTTCGCTGGATACTGGGCGGCTGTCTTCCACACGGCTGCAGTGAGAGCTTTTCTTTTTTTGTTTGTCTTCTTGAGACAGGGTCTGGCTATGCAGTTCAGGCTGGCCTTGAACTCACTTTAGTAGCCCAGGCTGGTCTCGAACTCACATGGATTTTCCTGCCTCAGCCTCCCAAGTGCTGGGATTACAGGTGTGCACCACCATTCCCAGCTGAGATCTTTTGTCCAGGGTTTCCCATGGTGCAAGCAGGAGCAGGAAGCTATGGTTCCTGGGCTAAGCTCCGGACAAGGCAGGTGGGCTGCTGCTGGGTTCCACCAGACAGACACATGGACCTTGTCTTCATTCCAGTTGGAGAGCTGCATATAGAACTCAGAGACGTTATCAAACGCTGTCCTTCTGTTACATAGGATTCTCCAGGACGGAGCTGTGTGTTGAGCTCTCAGGTGCGGCAGAGCAGGTGGTGTACTTGCTAGGCAACAGTGTGCGCCCCGCACGTCCGCTGGCCCAGCTGGCCCCTGACATCAAAAGTGAAGGGAAGGGCCAGGGAGATGGCTCCGTGGCACAAGTGCCTGCCTGGCAACAGCAAGGTTGAGAGTTTGAACCCTGGTCCTCCCTCTCCCCCCCACCAAAAGAGAGAAAAGTGAAGGGAGATGAGATGCGACTGGGGGAGGGGTCGAGGGACGCAGGCCCGGAGAACCCGGTGAAGGCCTGGGGACTCCAGGAGGCTGCGTTTGAGTGCAGAGTTTACTCGCAGGCCACTCACACCAGGTGCAGTGTGACCGGAGCGCAGGACCAAGAAGGAATCAGGCTGAGGGGCGCGGGGACCAGGCGGCCTTGCAACTCAGCGGGGAATAGGAGGCCTCGCGGGAAGCGGGGCTCTGAGCCCCGGCCCGCTAGAGCTCGGAGGTCGGGTGAGCCGCGGGACTCGGCACACCCCTATAGGGTGTCGGGCTGGGGCCTCCCGAGTCGGCTCCTGGCGCCGCTCCAGCCGCAGCCTAGCCCAGGGGACCGAAACTGGGGCTTCTGGAACAGGAGACGTCGACGCCTGAAAGCCTTCTTTCTTTAAAGCTCTTTCAGCGAGCTGCAGTCCTCCAGCCCAGGCCGGGAACCCGACGTGGCACTCGGAGGAGGGACCCGCGGGCGGGGCGGTGACTCATGCGGACCCGGGTGGGAGCAGGGCGGGCGGGGCGGAGCCGCGGGTATAAAGCCCCACCCCGCGGGCGGCCCTGCTCGCCCCGGGACGTTAGCTCGATCCGCTCGGTCGGTGCGGCCCAGGTGAGCGGGGCCCCAGGCGGGCTCGGGTTCGGGAAGGCCGGGGTCGTGCGTCCGAGGCCCGGGGGTGGGGGGCGCTGGCGAGGCCGGGGCCGGACGGCGCTGCAGGCGGGCGTGGCCGGCGTTGCGGGCGCTGCGGGGCGCTGCAGGGCGTCGGCCTCCCGTGTGCGTCCGCCCGCCACAGCCTCCGCCCTGCGCCCGGGCGGAGCGGCCCCGAGGGCGTCGAGTCAGCCCTGCATCCGGGGGCTCAGCTCCGGAGCTCCCAGCTCGCGTGGACTCGGCCGCGTGGGGACGGCAGCGGCCCTGTGTGGTGCGGGTGCGGCCGCGAGGCGGAGACCCGGGTGCAGGCGAGGGCGTGGTCCTCAGCTGCCTAGGGCCGGGGTTCCCGAGTTTCCTGGCTGACAAAGGTGGTTTCCGAGACCCATTTTACAGCGGCCCGGAAACTGCGATTACTGCAGATTTCCAGCCGCAGGTTTATTGAAAACTAAAGTACACTGAGCACCATGCGAGGGCTACGGGCTTCAGTTTTAGGGTGAGATGTCCCAGGTTAAAGCCCAGGGCCAGCCGAGCCAGCGGAATCGCAGTCGCCGCCTCGAGGGGTCCGCGGGCCGAGCCCTGGGGGGTGGGGTTGGAACTCCTGATGCTCACTATCTGGGGTCACAATGGGGGTTCAAATGCAAAGTTAGCCTTTCGCTTGGAAGCAGTGTGGTGGAAAGTGCTTAGGTTCAGGCCAGTTAGTTTTGAGGATGGTCTTTTTTTTTTTTTTTTCTTTTGTCTTTTTGAGACTGGCTCACTCTGCAGTCCAAGCAGGCCTTGAGCTCACTTTGCAGCCCAAACTGGCCTTGAACTCGGAGTTCCACCTGTTTCAATCTCCCCAGTGCTGGGATCACAGGATTGCGCCGCCGCGCCCAGCCTGAGGATGATCTTGATTAAATTATTTTAATGTGGAAATGGTTTCTTTGAGCTGTGGTTTTTTTTTTTTTTTTTTTTCTCTGCCTTCCTGCCCGACCCTTTTTTCCTGATCCGGCCCAGAATTGTCCCATGTGCCTGCTCTGGTGCAGGGTAGAGGCCACACCCAGCCGGACAGGAGGAGAGGGAGACAGGATTGAGTTAGGAAGGGCTGATGGTTCTAAAACCCTCTGCAGCTCAGTCAGAGCTGTTTGGTGAAAAAGATCAATACCGAACCCTGTTCCCTAATGGGATCTGTGGGGCTGCAGATCCGAGGGGCAACAATGCGGTAAGTAGGCGCCCCTTACACAGGGAGATCATCTGAGAGGAATCTGTGGCCCAGGTGTTAGGGTTTCCTGCTTGGCAGCTTCTTCTGAGCCCCGCCTTGTTCTAGAAGTCTCAGGGTTTATCCGAAATTGCCTTTCGCATCTGCAGCGGGAGGGCGTGCCCATCTATGCGCATTTCTGGAGTTGATTTATGATTTGGTGGCCTGGCTGTCACAGATGCCTGGGCACATCACCAGCCTAGCTGGCTTGGACACAGAGCTCAGTCTTGGACCGGGACGCCCGACATCCTGTGTCTCGGGGTGCTCCGCGTACCCTGCGCATTGATCTGAGGCCTGCGGCCTTGTCCATTGCTTTGCCGGCTAATTGCTGACTTACGTGCTTTTCCTGACAGTGGATGCTTTCCTGTAATTGCTATTGATTTCGAGGGCCCCGGCGGGTGCTCTCTACACAGGTGGACCTCAGAACCAGCACTGGAACGTTAGCGGGGACCGTGTTTCTCAGCCTGCTGGTGCAACAGGAAGGCCCCAGGAAGCCTGTTTCAGTTAAGGGAGGGTGGGCGTGTCCCCAAAGGTGACCAGGCTTCAGTGGGCCACGTTAGACACCCAGAGGCCTGTGAAGTATCCAGTAAGCACCTGTCGGGTGACAGCAATGAACCGACAGACACCTCACACACACTCAGAGCCCTTGTTCCGCAGACTTTACCTCTACCAGGGACAGAGTGATATGCCGCATAAGGCAATTGTATAGATAATAATTGGATTTTTTTTTTTTTTTTTTGTCTTTTTGAGACAGGGTCTCACTATGCAGTTCAGGCTGGCCTTGAGCTCACTTTTTTTTTTTTTTTTTTTTTGATGGGACCAAGGTTCGAACTCATGGCCTGCACTTGCCAGGCAGGCACTTGTGCCATGGAGCTATCTCCCCGGCCCCTTTGAGCTCACTTTTTGTATCCTAGGCTGGTCTCGAACTTGCACCGACCCTCCTGCCTCAGCCTCCCAAGTGCTGGGATTACAGGCGTGTGCCACCATGTCCAGCGTAATAATTGGATTTAAAATTTTACATTTTCCCAAGCTGATGTTCCTTGGCACACCAGGCGGGGTCACTGCTTCTGTTAGCCCAGCCCTGGCCCTACGGTCAGCTCATCTTTGCAGATGCATTGTTTCAAGTCTAGGGGACTTAACCTGCCTTGATGGCCGAGTAAGTGGGCATGAGCTGGGCCTCGTTTTTTTTTTTTGCTGGGCCCCTTTTTTTTTTTGCAGCTGGGGATCCTCCTCCTCCTCCTCTTCCCTTGGTGCCACGCCCTATTCTAGTCAGAGGCCACACCAGAGGAAATTCCAGTTCTTTAAAAAAAATTCTTTCCGCCCCTTCACTGTCTGCGGTATTTTTCCTTCTCCAGCTGCCAGGAGCAGTGGTCTAACTGTGGGGAGGGGAAAGGTTATCAGCAAGGGGCTGGGAGGTCCCTGCTAGAGACTGGGCTCACCTCCAGATCTCCTTTTGTGGCTCACCCCGGAATGTTTAAGGCATCTGAGCTGAGTCATGGCGGGTGGGGCTCATAGCGCCGTAGGGGCCCAGGGTCCGTTCCTAGGCATGGTGTGACTCGCCGTGAATCCTGGCAGCGGTGCTGACACAGCCCTTTGTCCCTGCACTGTCTCTTTACCACGCCCAGTCTGCACACTCACACTGGGAAGAAATCAGGGTCCCAAGGCCAGGTGTGTGTCCTGCCTCCTTGCTGCCTATAGGAGATGTCCCTGGGACCCAAGCAGCCCAGCCATTGTGAGGGTCTGGCTGTGCTGGGGTGGAGCCGCCACCCATCCTGGTGGAAGGCCCCCATGCCTGAGCTGCCTGCCAGGCTTTGCAGAGATGGGCAGAGGCTGGGAGTTGAAGCCTCCTAGGCATGTGTGGAGCCATCCTCGCATTTGAACCTGAGGGAGAAGGGCCATGGAGGAAGGAGAATGTGTTGTGAAAGAGAAAGAGATCCAGCCTCCTGGTGTGGAAAGCTCCAGGATGTGTGAACCACACCAAGGTGCAGCTGAGTGCCCATTGTGTGCCCAGACCCCTGAATCAGGAGGCACAATTAAGGGGGAGCCCACGCGGTGGACATCAAGGCCTTCACACGCACAACTCCGACGTCTTCCTGACACAGAGTGGAGGGCCCAGAGCAATGAGGCTGTGAAGGAATGCTGAGCGGGCTGCGATTTTCTGTATCCTGAAGCCAACCTTTGGATGTCAGCTGGCAGAGACAGTGCTGCTGGCAGAGGGAACAGGGTGATCCAGGACTGAATCACCCTTCAGACCCTACAAGGGAGGTTAGCGCTCCCCTCGGCCCTCTGCCCAGGCCGTGTGCAGGCATCTAAGGAAACGGGAGCGCAGAGTGTAAGACCTTCCGTGGGGTACACTTTTCAGTGGGCAGCTGCACCCACGGAAAACACAGTAAACGGGCCAAGAGACACTGCGACAGAATCACAGGCATGGAGGGCCGTTTCTAGCCCTGGAAGTGCTTCATGCCAAGTGACATCATGGTTCCTCCCTGTCTCTGGCTGCCCACTGGAGCCCTGTCCCAGGAGACTGGCCGAGAGAGGCCGTGGGCAGAGCTAGAAGCAGCGGTGGGGTGTAGGCAGCAAGCAAATATTGATTCAGATCAGGCAGGGAGAGGGCCATGTTCCAACAAGCCCCGCCGGCCCTGTTCCATCTGATGGAGGCCGCTGGGCAGAATTCCAGAGGTTTGGGGAACGACTTGGCCTTGTGACTCAGGCATTAATCAGGACCATAAAGCCCAGAGAAAAGTATGTGGTTTCAAGGAGGTTCTCTTCAATAAAGGCACTGTGGGGTGGGGGCAGGGGGCGGAGGACAGCGGGACTTCCCTCCCCATCATTCACGCAGTATTTCTGGCTTGGAATTCCAGAGCGGACTGCAGTGCCCAGGGCGGTACAGTAAGGGCTTTGGTGGGGAAACCCGGCCCTGGAGCCTGAGCCTCCTGCCCCCACTGGTTTTGGCTTTAAAATCCTCCTTTGTGTCATCCACTCCCGGGTTGATTCATGGCGGCGGTTGTTAGGGGTCTGTGTTGTGGCAACTCAGCACAACAAGGCAGTTTCCGAATGGAGTGCCTCAGGCACCTTTCCAGGGCCTCAGCAGACTGGGCCTGTTGGAGAGAGAGAGAGAGAGAGAGAGAGAGAGAGAGGGAGAGAGAGAGAGAGAGAGAGTTGCAGGGAGTGAGGGGGAGAACTAATATTTGGGCTTTCTGAAAATATCTCTTAATTCAGTTCAGTGAACCTCCCCCACACTTTTTTAGGTTTGCTGTTTTTTTTTCTTTTCTTTTGGTTCATTTCAGACTTGTGTTACTTTTCTTCTTGGAGAGAGACGCTAAGACCGTTTCAATTGTACTTTTTCTGTTGTGACCGAGATTTTGAAGCAGAACAATAAAATCTATAGATTTTTTTTTTTTTTTAAAGTCCACCCCGCCTTAAATAGTCCTTATTGGAGGCCTGAGTGAGTTGCTTTTCCAAGACACTGAAAAAGTGTCGTTACAGGCTGGCTCCGTACCAAAGAGCTTTTCCAGTGAGCTATTAGCCGTGTAACTCTCTTGCTCTCCCAAGGACAACGAGGAACCATTTGTTCCCTCATTAGGGTGGAGCCGGGCCAGTCTGCCTTCCCACCCCCACCCTGCAGTGAGTTATTTCCGAGCAGTTTGGGGTGGGTGTGGCGCTCTCTGTCTTCTCCCTCTGCTTTATTTTCCTAAACAGACCCACTTTCCCTGATCGAGGTAGCTCCTGAGGAGAAGGCAGGCAAGTTCCCGTCCCTCCCTGGGAACGCGGCGGGCGGGGTGTTCGTCAACACATCGCGTTGGCCGATGGCTGCTTCTTCTCTGCAAGCTGAAACCAGCCTGCCGCCTGGGCGGGGTGCAGGTGTCGGGCAGCGAGCGGCCGAATGCTGCTTCCGCCTGGGGGAGGCTGCTCTGCCCGCAAAGCGCAGAGCCCACTCGGTGCCGGTGCCCAGGAGCTGGCGAAGCGCAGCTTTAAACTCCAGGCAGGGGCCGGCGAGATGGTTCAGTGGTCTAAAGCGCCTGCTTAGGAGGGCTCAGGCGTCTGCGGGGACTGCAGTTCGATCCCCGGCACCACATGCTGCGCCAGCGCCACCACCAGGGCAGGCTGAGCCAGCCACAAAATGAATAAATAAAGAAACAAACAAACACAACAAGCAAACAAATAAATAAATAAATAAAATTTAAAAATAAATAAATAAATAAAATTAAAAAAAGATTAAAAAAAAAAATAAACTGCAGGCAGAGGGATCGCTTCGGCAGGAAAATCCGGGCTCCAGCTAACAACTTTACTTCCAGAGACCAAGTTAAAGCACCGACGACGAGGCCTCTGCCCTGTTGCCAGCCAGGGCCCAGCGTTGTGCAATCGCTCTGGCTTCACGACTCAGACGCTGCCCAGGGCCCCACTGCCCACACCTGGCTCTCCGCCTTTCTGCCCCCTCTCCTAGCTCTGGCTCCCTGAATTCTCTGAATGGATCCCCTCTGGCGAGTCAAGCACCCCGCCTGGGCCTTTGGGGCTCCCTTAACTCTCTGAGCTCCTGCTCACCCTGAGTCTTAATCTTCAGGGAAGACGGGCTACAGTAGTGGAGTCTAAAGAACACTGGGTAGGCCCGAGGGAGCTGGGGTCCTCACTTGCGGGGGACCTTGGCCTCGCCTCTCTCGTGTCTCCTGGAGGGGCAGAGGTTGCGGGTCACCGTTCCATTGGCGTCTTTCGTAGATCTGAAGGTAGGGCAGGCAGGCCCAGCGTGTGCTTATTTATGGGTTTGCAGGTGTCCACTTGAAAATCCACAGCATATGCGGCCTGCAGTGCAGCTGCCAAGGCGTGTTCCCTAATGTGTTAGTGACCTCGGGAGGGCAAAACCAGTATTTCTCCTAGTGACTTGTCCAGTGCTCTATGCACGGTGTCTTTGCGTGGGGGGAGGACTTGGTGAAGGACTACATTGCTAAGGTGAATGTATGTTTGTGTTATAGCTCCTGGACCTCCCCTCCTTTGCACGGGGCACTAGCCAGCTTCCCGGGTGCCGCTCTGAGGTCCCTGTGACTGGCTTTCGGCATCTTTTTATTTTTTTGTGCAGAGTGGTTATAAGTGATCTAACCACTTATCAAATGTTCCTCATACAGAAACAGCAGCACAGGGGTTTCTAAAGTTCATTTAGCACCTAGAGAGCTGACGGCAAACCCTTTAGAGACCAGTGCCTAGGCTGTCACCAAAACCCCACCTATGTATCACAAGTGCCCACACTGCAGTCAAACCTCAATGCTCCACTGCGGGGTCGACCCCACAGTGGAGTAATTGACTCGGTGCCCACAGAAAGCGCTCTGTGTGCCCGCCGCAGCCATAGGTCCACCACCACTGGCCAAGAGTGCAAAGCCACGCATTGCGCGTATGTGCACGGCAGGAAGGTCAGGCAGAGCAATGACAAAATACACCCATGGACTCCTGCCCAGGACCTTGTTGTTTGAACCCCTCTTCACACGGAGGGCTCTTCCTGTGTCCTGCTGTGCGGATGAATGAAGCGTGCTCCTGGGGCCAGGGAAGTGGCCTGGTGGCCGTGTCCCTGGGTTCCACCTGTAATATGGAACAAAAATTGAATGTGATACCAAAAGGTGCCAGGAGAGAGCTTTGTGGAATGGGCCGTCACATCTGTTGGAACCGATGCCAAAGTAGTATAGGCTCTAGGACGCTCGGCTTGTGAGGGAGAAGAGGGTGGGCTGGGGGGAGGAACAGTGACCTAGACAGCAGCAGGGCTGCCTGCGCGTTGCCGGCCGAGGGGAGGGGCGGCGGTCTGGCCCAGCCTCCTTGGCTGAGCGGCAGAGGGATGTAGGCCAGGTTCTGACATTTTTGTTTCTTAGTTGTCTGTGGTAGTGACGACTAGAATTTGATAGGTTCTGGCCCTAGCATAAATTGCTAAAATCATCATGGTCTCATTTAATATGGCCGGTGCCCTTAAAACAAAGGCCTATGCCCCCAAGACCACCTCCCCTTCTTCTCCACTTAGCCTAGGACATAATTTACTTTCACCCTTCCCGTCGCCTCAAGGAAGACCCCCAATCGGCTCCCTCAGGTATATCTAAATTTCACCTCCAAACCCTGTCCCTGGCAAAAGGCCATAAAAGCCTCAGCCTCCCTTTGTATAATAGAGCACAAGAGAGACATATTTCCTAAACCTTCCCCACACTCTCTCCCGTGTCCTCAAAGACAATAAAGCCCCTTTCCCTTTTTCCTTCTGCCTGTTTCTCTGCTGTGCTGAGAACCTATCAGAGTTCAGTCCTGCCTTGGTGATTCTTAGGCTGAAGCTGCTGCTGTGACCCCTGAATCCTTCTGGGCCTACACTGGGATTCTGAAGAGTTCTGGCCTTAGGAAGGGACACTTGGGTTTTGCCAGGGAATCCCAAGCGTAGGCCTGCACTACTGATTACTACACAGGCTTTGGGATGAGATTGAACCTGGCTCTCTGGCACTGGGGGCCAGCCCTGCTCAGTGGGAGTAGGGGGTGAGCTGCAGGTACAGTGGCAGACATGAGGAAAAGGTCAAAGAAACAGGCGACGTTAGCATTATAGGACGTATTTTATTTATTGTGATATACCAAACATTGTCATAGTTAGAATAAGCCATCGGTATGAAAATCACTAATGAAATAGTTTCTGCCCTCCAACTCCAAAATCCAGTCCCTTATCCTGAGAGCGCCTCTCCGTTTGGCCTGGGACATTTCAGAGGCCTGCTACCACATAGGGCTGGCAGCTGGAGGAGCAGACAGTTGAATTATAGGACAAGACATTTTAATTAATTAATTTTTGTCTTTTTGAGACAGTGTGATGTAGTTCTGGCTGGCCCTGAGCTCACTTTGGAGTGCAGGCTGGTCTCAAACTCACAAGGATCCTCCTGCCTCTGCCTCTCAAGTGCTGGGACTACTGTACCTGGCTGTAGCTTATTTCTAGAGCAAGACCTTCACCGTTCAGAACGGTAACTCCTGGGCTGGTCGCACTGGTGAGAGGAGGCCACCAAGGCCATGGGGCTGGGCTGATTGGAGTGGCGCTGATGGGCTCCCTTTCTGCCTGGTTTACAGCGCGACTCAGACCTGTCATCCTGGCACTCTAGGAGGCCCTCACGCTGAGGCCAGCCTGGGCAATTTGGATGGACCCTGTCTCAAAGTAAAATACACAGAGGGCTGGAGATGTAGCAGGGCACTAGAGTGCCTGCCTGACAGGAATGAAGCCCCGGGCTCAATTCCTAGTACTGCAGAAAGCAAAACACGGTGAGCACCAGGCAGAGAGGAGAACACGCAGTATGAGAATCCTGCCAAGATCCATGCGTAGCCACAACCAAAGGGGAGGCTTTTCATTGTGTCTCCTCAGGTCCCTGCCTGCACAGGCTCGGGAGTCTGTTTAGCATAAAATTGTCTTATAAATGGGTAAATGTCTTGCTGGGCATGGTGGCTCATGCCTGTAATCTCAGCACTCGGGAGACTGAAGCAGGAGGATTGCCATGAGTTAGAGACCAACCTGGGCTGCAGAGCAAGACCTGGTCTCTATAAATAAATAATAATAAAAAAATACCTTCTTAGTGTCATTGCATTAGGAACGCGGTTATGGGCCTGATAATATGGGGTCCACGCAGGAATGGGCGGCGTGAAAATGCTGTTGATGGGCTCTCGGGCCTTCTCTGCATGCTAATTCTCTGTGCCGAGTTTGAGATACGTGCCAGGCGTTCTGAGAAGTAGAAGACCCCACTCTGTCCTTCTAGTTGAGTTGGAGGGGCCTCGGGACCCTTCTGTTCTGGTGCCTGCCGATTAGTCTGCTCAGTTCTGTTCGTTCAGAGCAGGTCGGGCCGGCCCAGGGGTCCACCCCAAGCCCGGGGGAGACTGTTGCTGCATTGTTCCTGTTCCTCATCATGAGACTCGTGTCTGTTCCAGCAATACTACTGCCATGCCCTCAGAGGAAGCGGTCCAAGAAGTGGAAATGAGTAGACGGAATCTCAGCTTTGGGGGAAAGGCGACCTCTTTATTAAGACTTTTTGTTGTGCTTTTGTTTTCCAGCTTTGTGCAAAATGTCTACTGTCCACGAAATTCTGTGCAAGCTGAGCTTGGAGGGGGATGTAAGTACACATCTGTGCTCTTCCTATGAGTCTCGTACATGGCATCTCTGCAGAGCTGTGTGCTTTCCTTGCTTATCCAAGGAAAATGGACACAAAGTTGTGTCCTCATGGGCTGTCCCCTCCGCTTGATCACTGTGGCTGTTCTTAGAGCTCAACTTGAAAAAAAATGTTGCCACATTAAAACTTTGGCATCACATTCACATAGGACAGAGTTAGAGACCTGGGCCTGACTAGAATTACATTGTGTCTTATCTATCAGGTCAGTGGCTGTGGCTGTTAGGATGATGTGTGATTTTTTGTAGAACCAGGGATCGAACTCAGGACCTTGCACTTGCCAGGCAGGCACCTGGGGATTGTATTCAGGACCTCGCACTTGCCAGGCAGGCACTTATGTCCCCGAGCTATCTCCCTGGCCCCAATGTGTGATTTTTTTTTAATATCACGCTTGTGGTTTTATTTCTGTTTAGCATATACTTCAACTGCATCCAAAAATCATTCTGTATCTTTTAGACTCTGCTGCAATGTGCAGACCAGGCAAGGGCCTGTACTTTACTCTTTAAAAATTTGCACTTAGGAAAGCTCTTCTCTTTAAAAGCCAGGATATTTTTTTTCTTTTTCTTTTTCTTTTTCTTTTTTTTTTTTTTTTCAGTACCGGGGATGGAGCTCTGAACCTTGTACTTGCCAGGGAGGTGCTTATGCTGCTGAGCTATATCCCTGGCCTGAGCCAGGATATTTTTTATTCTTTTTTTTTTTTTTTTTCAGGCAAAGCCATTTATTGTGAGGCAGTTGGCAGTGGCCTAGGTGTAGTACCACAGGTTGGCTTTCTTCTTGACCTGCACCTCTAGGATGCCCTTGAGCCAGGATATTTTTTAAGCCATCAGGGAGCTCAGAATGAAATTTGTCTTTCAGAGGAAATATGTGAACCAAAATTTTCATTCTAACTATATACAGACCATTGCAACTCCTTTCACAATCAAGTGGAATATGTATTATGAATATGTCAAATATCTACTAAGTTATGAAAATGTCAGATATCTACTAAGTACTGTATACTTTCCGGGCTATCTTGGCAGAAATGGTTCTACAGAAGTTCTGCACTGGTGCTAGTTTGCGTCAAGCCCTATTTTGCGGGCATTTCAAAATATACACCCACATTAAAGTTAAAATTTAAACTGGGTGTGGTGATGCACACCTGAAATCCCAGCGCTTGGGAGGCTGAGTTAGGAAGATTCTGGCAAGTTTAAGTAAGAGACCAGCCTGACCTCCAAGGCGAGCTCAAGGCCAGCCTGAACTGCATAGCGAGATCCTATCTGAAAGTCATTAAAAAAAAGAAAGTTAAAGAATACCTCAAGAAGCTGGCAGTGTGGGCCACGTGGCACAGTGTTCTCTCTGTGTCTCTGGCCCTGGCCATCACAATCTTCCCATGAAAGGGTCTAAGCCAGCCCTGAGGATGGAACCTGCACAGCAAGGTTTAGTTCTGCTTTTCCAGATCCTCTGGGGATCTGTGTTCCCTGCTGTTGACAGTGGCACCAGCTGCCTGTGAAGGCCTGGGCACACGTGAGTGTTAGGCCATTTGTTTCTCAAATGGATTTTATCTTTATATTGCTTTTAGTGTCAATTAACAGAAGAGCTATTGGGTCCCTTGAGAGCGTCCCTACTTCAGTGTGGTACCTTTCTCCATGTTGGGAGACTGGGTTCCTAAAAATGACAGCAATTCCCCAACATTTTAAGGGCAGAGAAAATCACTTTTGCCCCAGTAACTTAACTTTTTGACAAGTGCATTTTAAAGGTAAAAGGTCCGACTGTCTATTTAAGTCTGTTTCTAGAGATACTTTAAAATATAACAAACCTTTTACCCAGTTACTACTGTTTCGGAATACAGTGATCCTTGGCCTAGTAAAATAAAGGCTTGTGTTTTTAGGCTGGAGGCCAGACTGCCTGCCTACCTTTGCAAATTAATAGTTGATGGTGCTGTTAATAAATGGGAAATTATTTTTTCTTAGATTTCCCCCCCGCACTGTGTGGCCACCATGTGAAGTACAGGGAATATTTTGCGACATCACTTTGCCCTGAATGTTTGCCCGTTTCCATTAAGTTTTTCTCCCGAAAAGTTAAAAGAGGGACATTAGATGGAGCAAGCTTCGGTAATCCACTCAGGCGTCAAGATTCTGTTCCCCAGCTTTATCATGTGGCCAGGACATTTGGAAATGCATGTGTGACCCCGAGTTTAGATTTCTGCCACATCTGTCCGGGGTCATGCAGACGAATCTCCCATGCAGCCTCTTTGCTGTGAAGTACAGAGGTGAGCTGGGTGTGGAGCCTGCAACCCCAGCCCTTGGGAGGCTGAGTGGGTCCCAGGTTCGAGCCCAGCATGGACTATGCAGTGAATTCATAGCAAGGCAGGAGAGGTGGGTGGGGACCCTGGAAGCTGAGCCAGAGTGCAACCCTCACATGCTGTGGGTGTAGGGGGCTGCAGAGGGACGGTCGGGACGCTGTAGGGTGGAACGGTGGCAGGCAGATGGCGTCGCTGTCCTTGGCCAGCCGAAGCCCCCTGTCTGCTGTCCCATGGGGGCTGGGAACTTGTGACCAAGGCGGGCAGACAACTTAAGCCAGTGAGTGGCAGAGCTCTCTCCCTTCAGCCAGGAAGGGCGAGCGAGGGCTTGGACTGGCACTGTGGGAAGAGGGCTGGCATGCGGGCAGGAGACCAGAGTATGCGGCAGAGTGGTGTCTCGGGAGTGGTGGAAGCACAGGAGGGAGCAGGGGGCACTAGCGGGGATGTGGGCCATCTCCCTAGACCACCTCGGAGCCAGTGGTGGCCAGAGCAGGGGACAGGGGAGGGCGCAACCTGTGCTTATCTGATAGAGACCTCTCTCTCTCTCTTCCTCCCTCCCTCTGTCTCTTTCTCTCTTCTTGAGTTCCTCAGGCTGATCATGAACTCCAGATCCCCCTTCCTTAGCCTTGAAGTAGCTGGGATTTACATTTGCTGTTTAAAGATTTTAGGAGGGTCGGCCAAATAGGATTGATCCCCAGGCCTGCCTCACCTGTCCCGGCCTCAGGGCACGCTGAGACAGCAATTGAGACTGGGTGTGATGGGTCACTCCCGTAATCCCAGCTCTCCAGAGGCTGTAAACAGATGATCACTATGAGTCTGATTTAGCAGTGAGACCCTGAACACCTTGTAGACCCTTCCCTAAAATACAAAAAAAGTAAAGATTTGACAACTCAGTGACACCGGCTCGGGGACTTTCATGAGCCTGTAACAGAAACTTAGTAAAACTTGTTAGCCACTCAGGCATTTCTGCCCATCAGCTGGTTTCCTACATCACTAAATCAGTTTAACAGCCACCACCATCACCCTCAGCTTGGCATCGACTCCTTTTGTGCTCTCAAAAAGCCCCAAAGTAGGAATGCACAGGTGCGTTCTGCAATGGGCGGGCTTTGAACAGTTCTCTCAGGGAAGCCTACGCAGTCCGGTGTGACAGGGGCGTGGCTCATACTTATCTACAGTGAGAATGATGGGGTGTGTTGAAAGAAACAGGATTGGAAGCATAAATAAAATCCAAAAGGTTCAGTAGATACTGTGGAAGAGAAAGAAACCACTCAAAGGGCAAGAACAACTGAGATGGGAGAAGGGAGAAAAGACAGAAGGAAAATGTACACACACATGCACACACACACACACACACACACACACAAGGTAGCCAAGATAATTGCTCTACTAATTTCTGTTGCTTTATTCAGAGAAATAGTTAAATGTCTAAGTGATTAATTTTGCAAGCTTATATCTGGTGATCTGAACGTCTACTTTGAAGATGACAATGTGCAGTATAACAACCATTGTTTACTCCCTATCCTCATTTGTTGAAATACTCTATTGCTGCTAATGTTTTAAAAACATTTTTTATTCTTTTTAAAGTAAAACAATAAATGAATGAAACAGAGTCCCCTTTGGGGACTCGCATGTGGGCTGCAGGTGTGTGTTCTTGACACTGTCTATGTTTCTGCCCCAGCACTCTACGCCCCCCAGTGCCTATGGATCTGTCAGAGCCTACACCAACTTTGATGCCGAGCGGGATGCCTTGAACATCGAGACAGCCATCAAGACCAAAGGTAGGTGGCATGAGATCGTCTCCCCCATAGGGCTCCCCTGAGGCCCTGGAGGCCCTCTCCACCCTCCAGCCAGGCCTCTGCTCTGGTCAGCTGAGGTGCCATGGGGCCTTAAGGGAGTGGAGCCAGGCCTGGGCAGGCTTTCTCTTCAGGCTCTGCTCCTAGGCTGGTGTGGGGCTGGAGCAACCCAGAGTCCCTTTGACCCGGAGAGTCTGCCTGTGTCTGAGCTCGGGCTAGAGGAAGGGCTGTCTGACCCCGGGCTTTCCTCTAGTTCCGGGGTGAGTGGGAGGCCACCAGCTCACATGCAAGCGAATGGAGCATTTAATGGGCTTGGGTTGGGCAAGAACTTATTGGGGTCATTATTTCTTGCAACTGTACAGAGTAGATCCACAGCCCTTTGGGCTTGTCTTATTGAGGTGGCTTCCAGGGTTGGGATTCACCCTGAATCCCTGGAATCCTGGTCATTGTATGGCCATTCTTAGGGTTCTCCAGTGTTGTTGGACAAAGCACCCCCTTCCACCATGAGACAGCAGAGAGAGCAGGAAATCCCCCTTCACGGTTCTAACAGAGCCCGAGGCTCTGTACCACCTGCCCCTAGCAGCCTTCCTTTCTGAGGGGCCATTGCGGGCCACCTGTAGTTGCTGCCAGCTACTGAAGGTGGAAGCAGGGGGGTCAAGTTGGAGCACAGCCTGGGAAACTTTGTGACAGTCCCTAGTGGCAAAAAGCAAAAACAGAGAGACCTAGGAGGGCACAGGCATGTGTCTGCTTCTCTGAAAGTCTTCTTCACTAGGGGTGTGCCTGGGTGCTTGTGGTATCCCAGTGACCTTGGCGAACGACTCCAGAGCTCAGCTGTCCACTTCTCTGACAGACAGCCACAGTGTCTTTCAGGGGCTGAGACAGAGGGAGTGTTCATCCCTGTGTGGGAGCTTTTAAGTCGCTGGAATGTAAAGATTGCGCAAAGGAACCATGGTCTCAGAGTGCTCCTGTTAATAAAATACCTCTGCCCCTTTCTGTGTGAGTAGGAAAATCCTGCAGTTCCCAGCAGGTGACAGGTGGGGGAGCCCAGCAATTCCTGCATTTCGGTCTGGGCAGCAGGGACAGAGTATGAGTCTCACCTGGTACTCGGGAGCCCCTCTGCTGCTGGGATTTCCCACCTACCCACTGTCACGCCAGCATCTGCTGTCCCCGGCTCCTGCTGAGATTCAAGCTCAGTGCGGCCCAGCCCCAGGCGCCACGCATGGATTCTTGGGCGCCACCTGTGGTGCCCGGCTGTCGGGATCAGAACCGTTTTCTGAGCCTTGAACTATTTCCAGGCATGAATTGTGTTGCCAGCTGTGATCCTGTGGTCATCTGATAGCGCCGCATTTGTCACATGGCACTGCTTAGGTCCCCTGGCCCTTGTTCTCTTTCCATTCTTAATGCTCAGTGAGTTTCACTTTTTACTTCTTATGATGCCTTGTGATTTTAGGGAACAGCTGTTTTCTTGACTTCTGTCCATGGGCCATATAGATTAATTTCATGTGGCCCCCCGAAAAGACCTTCAAGCCCTTCAGGAAGTGCTTGGGGAGAAGGAATGCGGTGTCTCTGAAAGCTCGGTGTCCTGTTACATGTCGCTGTCGGCTCTGTCTGGGGCAGTGAGAGCCTGGATGTGTCAGTGGAGGAGAGATTAAACCACTTTAGGGTGTCAAGCATCGCATGGGCTGGCGTGGTGGCGCAGGCCTCTAATCCCAGCACTTGGGAGGCCGAGGCACGAGTTGGGGCCAGCCTGGGTTACCACATAGTGAGTTCAAGACCAGCCTGAATTGCAGAGCCAGGTGCAAGGGGGTGGGGGGGGGGAAGGACATTAGTAACTGGAGTACGGAATCATGAGCAATTGGTGTTGGCCTTTCTTGGGCTTTTGCTCTGTTCTGTGTTTTCGAAGTTTTCCAGAGTGATCTGTTTAGCCTGCATAATGAGCAGCAGCAAACACAGCAGCAGAAGGAGCTCGCCCGATGGGGAGGTAACACCACTCTGACCCTTTCTCCTTGGCCCTTAATGTTTCAGATGACACTGCCACTGGTGACCCAGGTGTCCCTAAGGTGCTCCCGCCAGGCCTGGTTCAAGCATTCCCCTTCTCCCACTGACTTTATCTGGAGCTCATCTTGACATCAAGTAAACCCAGGGGGAAAGGCAAAGGCGGCCACAGACGCAGGCCAGGCACCAGGGCATCCCCACGCCCTGCTAGATAAGGGTGGCACTGTGCGTGCCACAGGCGAGAGAGGGCATACTCCCTCCCTGTCCCTGTGTCTGTGTTCCTCTGAAAGAGAGCCGGGTGGGGGCGGAAATCTGTGGTGACGCCACCCACGCTGGCGGGAATCCCCAAGCAGTCCCGGCCGCCCTCCCTGTCTAGCTGCACCTTGCTTCTTCCCCGGGCCTCAGCACTGTCCCTCTTTTCAGTGCCCTGCACCCGGCCCTGCACCTGTTGCAGGTCCTTGTCCCTTCCTGATCTCCTGTGCCTGCCGTCCTCCTCTACAGCCCCGGTCACGCCACAGCCATTGTTATTTCCGGATGGGTCTCTCTTCTTCAGGACCAAGACTTTGTTTCGTGAATGCTTCCTAATGCTCAGGCCACGAGGCTTTGAGAGGGTACAGGCTTGAGCCAAGTAGCTGTCAGAGGGCCTGGGATGGGGACCAGAACACAGGCCTGTGCGACAGGCACACAGGCACACAGGCGCACAGGCGCACAGGCGCACGGAGGCACTCGGAGGCACGCGGCCTCTGGGAGTTGCGAAGGTTGTTCCAGAGCTGGGGGACGTCCAGACAGGGCCAAGTCCCCAGTGGCATTGCTCTCATGGAGCAGGCCTGTCCGTGGCCTGGTGGCTGAGTCTGAGCCCCACCTGCACCCCAGTCCACTCCACCTCTCTGGCTTGAGGTGGTCCACACACCCACTTAGATTAATTTATGTCTTGTTAGCAACCCCGTTAAACTGTGCAGAAGTAGTGATATTGCCTAATTAACAAGAGGTTTCTGTGGTTTAATCTGCAGGAGTCTCTTGGTCTAGATTGGCCTTGGGTTAAATATATACTGCGGCGAGTACAACACAGCTGTGAATGGCTACCTTATGGGTCCAAATGATGGGGAAAGAAAGTCAGCCAAATTAGGAGGGGACAAATCTAGACTCCATGAAAGAGGTGGCAATTAGCGCCAGCGCGGCCTGGAGTTAGCAGCTCGGGGGCCGGTGAGTAGGCGGTGCTTTAGTCTCTCTGGAAGGG
The DNA here is from genome assembly GCA_004027915.1 of Capromys pilorides. NCBI lineage: Eukaryota > Metazoa > Chordata > Mammalia > Rodentia > Capromyidae > Capromys > Capromys pilorides. The sequence continues at coordinate 2,201 of PVKN010003237.1, read as the reverse complement.
GAGGCTCTGTCTAAGCACGGGGTTGATTTTTAGAAGGTTTTGTGCTCTGAATGAGGGATGCGAAAGCGGGCCTTTCTACTTCTCAAGCGCAGCTGCTGTGGGAAGCCGCAGCACCCTTTGAGCGCCTTTCTTCCACTTCCACAGCGATGCTGCTGCAGCTTTCCTGCATGGCCCAGACATGAACGTCCGACCCCACTGCAGAGTGTTCCAGGACAGCTTCCTCTTTTCTTCCTGCCTGGGGAATTGAACCAGGGATGGAGGTGGGGCCGCACCAAGCTACATCCCCAGACCTTCAGATTGGCAAGAATCAAACTCAGGACCTCATACTTGGCAGGCAGATGTGGTGCCACTGAGCTATATCCCTGGCCCAGATTTTGTGTTTTGAGACATGGTCTTGTTCAGTTGCCCAGGCTAGCCTGGAACTTGTGATCCTCCTGCCTCAGCCTCCAGAGTGGCTGGGTGGTTCTTACGAGGCCCTTGCAGAGTCATGGCATCTGCTCTCTTTGAGCGCAAGGTTGTTTGGAGTGGGTTTGTGTGGCTGGAGGACAGAGCCCAGCTAGGTGGCCGTGGCCCGGTGCCTTTCTTACGGGACACAGCGGTCACCACCTGCCCCTTCCCAGCCTCACCTTCCTTCCTTGTAGACAATGTTACCACGCCTCTGAAGGAAATCCAGACACCACACTGGTTTTCCTTTACCTGGGATGAAGCCAGGTTCTAATCTGATGTCGGTAGTGTGAAGTACTGAGTTATGGAAGGAGGACTGGGATGGGGAGGAGCCGGACGGGACACTTGCTTCTCGTGGGTCTGTTCAGAGCTTTTCTTATCCTCTCTGGTAGTGGATGGAGTACCAGGGCTCAGATGGTACATCAGTTAATTGGTTGCTTGCTTGGCCGAGGCAGAAGCTACTATGTGCCCAGGGTGGCCTTGAACCTGTGACCCGCCTGCCTCAGCCTGAAGTGCTGGGATCCCAGGAAGTGCTGGGATCCCAGGCTTGTGCTGCCCTGTAGGCTGTTGCATGGGAGGTGAATGGAGTTATGGGCTATTCAGGGGTCCTGTGGGAATAGGGGAGGCCTTCAGCCTCTTGGGCATGGAGCTGAGGTGAGATGGGAGTGCAGTGGGAAGAAATCAGACTTGACTTCTGCACTGGACATAGCATGGCGTGACCAGGGAGAAGCCTGCTGTAAAGATCGCTGCTGTTCTAATGAACAGAACGTGTGCCTGCCCGCGGTGACCCCTAGATCTGGGGCCTGAGCAAGCTTCAGCCAGGGCCTTCCGGGTGGACAAGGAAAGGAGCATGGGCTTCCCGCGCTCCTGACCTGGGCCTCCCCCTCAGGCTCTCTTCAGCCCTTCGTCCTGTCAGAGTCCCTTTTTGGTTCTCGCCTTGGCCCAAGAAGTCTAAACTTACAATCCCAAAAATTCGTTATTGAAATTTTACCAAGTTAATTCTAATCTACCACTCCCAGCATGACCCATGACGATAACGAAGACACTAAGAATATGTATACATATACATATGTATATGTATATGTATATGTATATATATGCAATTAATGGGGAGCCAAGGGGCTCTAGGTCTAATCATGAAAATGGCTTCTGGAACAAAGAGAGCGACCCAGGGCTGCACTTGGGTTTTGTTCCTTGGAGAAAGGGGAGTGGCTTGCGAAAGTGAATTGTGGGAATAAGATGAGCATTGAAGGGAATTGTTGGAAGAAGGTGAGCACTGTGAGCTGAGCTAGGTAGGAGGCCTGCATTCACCTCTGCCATATTCAGAGAGGATATGCAAAGGAAGTAATTTACATTATGCTATTGAGATAGTATCTAATATTTCGGGGGTCTGGTACTTCAGCTCTGATGTGTAATCTTTCAAACCCCAGGAAATCATAGCCTCTGTCTTGAGGCTTGATCCCAGCTGACACCGTGGAGCATTGACTGTTTGTCCTGCTATCAGGGAAACACGCATGCCATCTTCAAAAATTACCACCAGCGCCTCAGCTAGACCAATGCACACTGCTTAAGGCCAATTGAAAGGATAATGAGAAGTCCTAGCCAGCTCTGTACATTTCAATAGGAGGGAATAGGGTCAGGTTCAGTCAAAGTGGAGACATTCACTCTTCTTTCAAGGAGAGCTGCTCAGGAGGTCCTCCACAAGTCCAAAACACACAAAGCCATTAGCAGTGTGGTTGCCATGTGCGTGGGCAGCC
>PVKN010003236.1:0-38260 GCA_004027915.1 Capromys pilorides | reverse complement strand
TTTTGTACTAGGAGTCAAACTCAGGGCCTTACACTTGCCAAGCAGGCACTTGTGCCACTGAGCTATATCTCCAGCCTACTTTGTAAATTCTTAATTCTAATAATCAAGTATTAATTTTAAGCTCCTGAAGTCTCTGTTAAAAAAAAAAAACAGAAAAATTCACCTTGAGAATTTCAGTTATTAGTGATATATCAGTCTTCTCCCTCATGCTGTGAATACCTCAGAGGGGTCAGAGGTCAAGTCTCACTGAAATAATGATGACCTTTTGATTAATATGGCTTTTTCATCAACTACCTCACCTCTCATCAGCTGAATGACCTCTTGGTTTATTTTCCATTTATACATAACAGGATTGCATATTAAGTTAATATCATCTGTGCATTTTATTCAGGTAGCTTGTAAGACAAAAATATTCTAGAAATTAGCTTGTTTTAAAAACTTGGCTCAAGGGCCAAGGACACAGCTCAGCAGCTCAGCGCCTGCCTGGCAAACGCAAGGTCCTGAGTTCAATTTCTGGTAAAGAAAGAAAGAAAGAAAGAAAGAAAGAAAGAAAGAAAGAAAGAAAGAAAGAAAGAAAGAAATGAAGGTAAAAACTTGGCTCAGAACTTGGAAATATTTACAACTCAATGTACTGTCAAGACAATTCTTGGCCCTTGGGTCAGTCTTGTAGAAATAGAGGATGTTCTGAAGTTTGTAGGAGACATAAAGACCACAGACATCATTTGTATTTACTTTGTGAAGTTCAGCCTGGAATGCTGACTTGAGAAAGAAAAAAAAAAATTCATTTTCATCCTCTTCAATGAAATGGCACAGGGAGCTTGTGTTTTGTCCAAATTATACACAATTTTACATTATTAATATATTTTATTGTGCAAGTCAACATAACTGAGAGGCAGAAACTTTAATTAAGGCAAGGTTGCATTTAAAGGCCAGAATTGGGGGGCTGGGGACGTAGCTCAGTGGTAGAGTATGCGCCTAATGTGCGCTAGGTTGTGGGGTCCATCCTCACTCTGCAAAGTAAATCAGGCCACGAAGGTCAGGAGGGAGGGGAGGAGGCTCCTACCAACTCTTTGATCAGGGGAGCAAACTCTGAGGGGGCTTTCCAGCAGGACTGACCCTTTTCCACTGCGCAGTCCTCTTGTTTCTCTGGGATCCCGTGTTGTGGCTCAAAGGCTCACATTTCTGAGGTTTCCTGTTAGTCAGCCTTCCGGAGTCTCAGGACGAATGTGCCTAACTGACCAGCCCACGCGGACTTCAGACTTGTGATTTTTGAGTCAGGTGATGCTAAACAACTGGGCAGCAGGATAACCTCGAGTGTTGGCCAGGGGACACAACTGGTGGTGGACAGGAGGGAGCAGCTTCAGCCACCTCTTTTAACCCAAGGGCACTGGGCCCATTCTGGCTTTGTGGGCAGGATGTGTGCAGGGGGCCCAGGCAGCTGCTCGGTGCCAGCACAAGTGGGACAGCTGCAGTGAATGGGCCAAAGAGCCCCTTCAAAGGCGCACTGTGCCCAGCTTTAAACACACAGCTTGCTGCGGACAGCTGAGAAACAGCAGCAGCAGAGGCGGCCACAGTGGAGAGGGCTGGCCGGGAGGGAGGGACCACTCCCCATTGTGCAAGAGCTGGGGCTGGCAGCTGCACACCAGCCAAAGGGTGCCTTTACACATGAATTGTGTGTACAAGGGCTTCTGGTCCCACGGTTTTCTCAGCTCCCTCAGAGTAAGCAGCAACTTTAAGATCCCATTGAGGTGCATCTGAAATCAAGGTACACACAGTGTCACCACCTTCCTTTCCAGCCTTACAAGACATCCGCATCCACCTGGCCTACTCCACTGTCAGTGATCGTCAGTGAGGCCCCGGCTGTGACAGGGCTGACCTAAGCATAGACAGCCTGGCTCCAGACTCACCCTGGGGCTCCTAGGGTGTTATTCTGCTCAACTACCATTCTTTTTTCCTGCAGTGCTTGCTAAGGACTGAATCCAGGGCCTCATGAGAGTGCACTACCCCTGAGCTCCATCCCCAGCCCTCTGAAATTTTACTTTGAAGCAGGGTCTCACTAAGGTGTCCACGCTGACCTGAAACTTGAGATCCTCTTGCCTCAGCCTCGGGAAAGTAGCTGGGAATCCAGGAGCGTGCTGCTGCTCCCAACTTGAGCCACATGATCGTGTCTTTGCTCCCCAATGCCAGTGTTCAGGAGAGACAGGCAGCCTTGGTGGGGGTCTGTGTTTATTACCCTTCTGGTTTGTGAGATGTGATGAAAACTTTAGGGAGAGGCACATAGGTGCTCCACCATGGAAAACTGGCTTGGAGCTTTATTAGTTTTCTCTAAATGAGTAGAGTAGTACTTACCTACTCTGCTTCTTGACCCTTGCCATGGTATATAGTAACAGGCAGCACCGTATCTCCTGACCTTGAGCTCACCAGTCCCATGGGGAAGGGAGCTCCCTATTATTTTGAAGCCCATTGGACAATCTCTTTTCCTTGGTGCCATCTCTACGGGTGTCAGCAAATGTATGGTTGGGAGCATATTTTTCGGATTGAAGAATATGTTTTCCACATTTTATCAGATTAGTTTGACTAAGCAGTCCCGCGACCGTGAGCCCCATGGCTTACACCCAAGGAGCTTGCAGAGAAAATTGGGTTGGCTCCCATAGATGCATGCACTGAGTGAGTGTTTAGGATGAGTGGATAGACTAACCAGCGACATGCAAAAAAATTCAAACAGCTTTAGATGTTTGCAAGGAAAAATAATATCCAAGCTTGTCCCCCAGGGACTGAGAAATAATATATGGGCAAGATGCATTTGATGTTCCACAGGGGGCTTCTGATGTCGCTGCATAACAGTTTTCCCTACTGCTTTTTTCCTGTCATTCTCTAGGCTGAACTTCTCTCTCCTAAAACTCAGATGTTTTTCATTTGACTGCCTTTATTTCCCCAGTCTTATTATGCATAATTGGAAAGTGCCAGAGCATCTTGCCGGACTCTTTCTCAGGCTTCCCACTCACTCTCCAGAGCTCTGATGCTGTTCTGGAGCAGGAATTGGGTGGTCACTGTTACAGTTCAGAAACATGGACACACTTGTGTATTTCATAAGTATCAAACAGAAGAGTAGAGCTAAGTAGCATTCCTCTGGTTCTCTCTCTCTCTCTCTCTTTTCAGTACAGGGTGTCACCATGCAGCTCAGATTTGTGGTAATCCTCCCCAGTGCTGGGGTTACAGGTGTGTGCCACCATGCCTGGTCTTGGTGGCTGGCTCAGTGCTCCCAGGGTGAGGCCGGGATGGCATGTGGTGTCAGGGAACGAACCCCAGTTCCATCACTTGCCTAAGCAGGTGCACAGTCGGCTGAGCTAACTTTCTGGCCCAGTTTTCCCTTTTTAAAAAAGTAGAGTAAACTTTACATAACATTGGAGCTATCTTAGGTGTACAGTTAAATGGTGCTATGTGCATTCTCAGTGACAAGGAACTCTTACTCTTTGATCATTCCAAATGCAGATTGCTTTGGATTTTGAGGTGCCTGGATTGAATGTAGACCTCTCTCATGGTAGACAAGTGCGTAATCATTAAATTTAACTCCCTCCCTCCACATTTTGATGATCACTGCTCTTTCTGTCTCTGAATTTTTCCACTCAAGGTATCTCCTATGAGTAGAGTTACACAATATTCCTCAGTGATTGGCCTATTTCTCTTGTTATAATGTTTACAAACTTCATGCATGTTGTAACATGGGACAGAATTTCCTTCCTTTTATGGCTGAGTAGTATTCCATTATGTGTCTATACCAATTTCATTTACCCATTTGCCTATTGATGGATAGGTTATTCTCATCTTTTGTCTGTTGAGAATATGCTGACACACATGATTGCTATCGGAGGATAAAAGGCTCAAGCCTAATTGGCAACAAGGGTATTGGTATAGGACAGTGAGGATTTTCTCAGACATTTTTAACTTAACTAACTTGTGTGCATGAAAATACCTATTAACTCAATTTGTACCATGTCAAACTTCAAAAGCTAGAAAAAAATAGAGAGAATATCAAATAATTTATATCAAGACTCATAGTTGAAATCTCACACATTTTAGAGTTACTCAATATTATAACAAGTAATATCCAGACATTTGACAGAGTTTTGCATGATAACAGACGGGAAGAAGCCATTGTTCTTGTGCAATCATTCAGTTGTTTACGTGAATCACCATGCTCCAGGCTGGGCCCTTATTATTGCATTCTGCAATAGATGCAGTAATGCATCAAGAATAAAGATATATTCATTTTTAAAAATTACAGGAGTCAAGAATAATTATATCTACTTATAGAAATGATCCCCCTTTCAACTGAAGTCCTCAGACTATTTTCAAACTCTACCAAATCTCTAACTCACTTCATTCATTTTTTTTTTTTTAACACTTCTTTTTAACCTTAGAGATTTTCTTCTCTAAAGCCACATTGAGTTTTACCTACAACAAATTTAGGGTAATGTCGTCATATTTCTGTCTTCTTGCTCCCTCCCTCTTCTTTTTCTCCTTCCCACCTGCTCAGTGTCCTCCTCCCTTCTCCTCCAGCCTGGCACGCCCAGCAAGCAGGAGCCATGTGTGTTCGCAGACTCTGTAATCTCACTGTAACTCCCCTTGTCTAAGAGACGCAGACCCATCTGAGGCTCTTTCAAAGTCAAAACTGTCATCTGGGGTCAAGTCAAGGACGAGTTTCCCTTAGTAAGAAAATGGAGACGTTTCTTAGCAGAAATCAACCTTAGGCCCTCTATGTACAAGGTCTTGTTTGGAATGCACAAAAATCTTTGCTGCAGACAATGTATAAAACTGTTGAATGTGGTAAAATTAGGATAGTGGATTCTCAGGCACATACTTCAGCTGTCAGTCTAAGGAACTGAAGACAACGTGTGTTACACAAGCATCTTCCTGATGGTGTCAGCATCCGAAACGTGGCCCTATGAATCCCTCTACTCTGGCATTAGCAGAGTGGCTGGTTGGTAATGTGTGGTCATGGGTCTTGGAAATGATCAAGGCAAGAGATGTTCAGAATAGTTCCCTTATTCTAAATCTACATCTAACACAGAAACCACACTTCAGACAGATCTCAGGCTCAGAAGATAGGTACTACCCCAAGCCTCAGTGCAAGCCAGCACGTGTCCATACTCCCAGTCTACCCCAGTATCAGACAGTCAGACCTTAATAGCTCATGTCATTGAATGCTGCTGTGTTCTTTTTCACATCACTTTACATTTTCATGGGCAGGTTCTTTCTCTCCTCTCTCCTCTACTTCTCTGTCTCTCTTTCGTTTCCCACTACGTTTGCCCCATCACTGGAGATGGAACCCGGTATCTTAAATGGTTAGTACTCTACCACTGACCTGCACTCCCAAGCAGGAAGTTACATATTTTTATACAAATCTTATGGTCAAGAAAACTGAGGCTTGGGGCTGGGGAGATAGCTCAGTAGAATAAGTGCTTGCTTGGCAAATGCAAGGAACTGAGTTCAATCCCCAGTCCAGCAAAAAATAAAAAATAAAAAAACCAAAACAAAACAAATAAACAAAAAAAGAAAATTGAAGCTTGACAAGATTGTCACCCCATGGTCACCCAACTCGTGCAGGGCAAAGGTGAATGTGTCTAGGACTGCTGCTCCAGAGCCTCCTCTTCCTCCTGGGTGCTGGGCTGGGCTTGGGACAGGGTATGAAAGGTTTATTTCAGTTTAAGGGTCATTAGTAACCACCCAATGGTGTCCTAAACATCGTGGGCCACTCCCCAGAGGCAGCAACTGATTCCCTGGTGCTAATGCCTCCACCCCTCATGTGAAGCTCCCCAAGCCCAGTGACATGATCAATCTACTGGATGAAAACCAATGATTTCTGTTTTACAGTGACACACGACCTCAATTCCTGCTGGGTGGTGTCTTCCTTGGAGAGCTTTCTTGGTGCTCAGGGTTTCCTATGGGTCGGCCCACCCTGCCTCAGTTTCTGGTAAGCGATGCCCCTCTAGCATACTTCAAAGAGCTCCTCGCTTTGTCGCCCTCCCTGTCTCCAGGGTCTGGCACATAACATGTCTTGAGCAAATGACTGCCTCATTCTAGCAGCCGCCTACAAGGCAGCAGGCAAAAGGAAAAAAAGAAGAAAAAAGCCAGATGTCCAGCTAAATAAATGAAGCACTCAGGATGAGAAAAACCAAACTTCTTTTTTCCCTTCTCATTATTTTCTTTTAATTGTATAAATTTACGGGGTAGATTGTGATAACCCAAATCATGTATAAGTGTGCAGTGATCCCATTGGGGCAGCTAACTTTTTCCTTCTCTTTTAACCTTTCTTTTTGTTATTTCAGTGCTGGGGATTGAACCCAAGACTTGTTGTATATTAATCTTATCCTCTGACATTGAACTGCAGCCTTAATGTTTAAAAAAATTATTAACATGTAATCATTGTATTTATGTATGTATTGTAATATTTTAATACATGTGTACAAAAGGTACTGATTAACTCAAGATAATTAATATTTTCACCTCCTTGCCAGTACTTTGCGTTGGGAGCCTTCAGGCACCTTTCTTCTAGTGACTCATGAAGCATACAATGGATTTTTATGACTTATAGTCACACACACACACACACACACACACACACACACACACAGTAGGGTGCTGTAGGACACTTAAACTTATGTAGGTACCCACCATCCAAGGTCTTGGAGTAAGAGCAAATAGGCAAACCTGGTACCACAGTTCTTTCCTTTGGCCTGTGCCATGTCTATGCCACCCTTAGACTCTAAAAGAAACCAACACAGGCTGAGTCTCCCATTCCATCTCTCTGCTTGCTCACTCGTTCAGGGTGGAGCGTTGAGGAGCCATGAAAGGACCTGAACACTCCAAAGTCTCCTCATGCCCTTCATGCATGTGTACCCCATGTGGGTGCTTACCTAGAGAGGAAGGCAAACGCAGGCACAGGATCAGCTTTGGAGCTTACTGCCTGCTGTGTGTGTGTGTGTGTGTGTGTGTGTGTGTGTGTGTGTGTACATGTGTGGTATATTCCTACAACAAAGACAATAAAGTCATTATTGTCTGATATTTGCACTCCACATACAAAAGCAAATGAGTCTGCCTTTCCTTATAGCTGGAGAAAGAAACTCCCTCCCTCCCGGGGTTAAGGACAATCCTTTGACCTACAGCTTTGTGTGTGGCCCCAGTGGGGACTGTGAGCCATGGTTTTCCAGAAGAAAAGGGAATAAATAAGAAGGTAGGGGTTTGGAATAAATCAGAAGCTTGAGGCTCTCCAGAAAGATGTTTCCAATGCATATTTCTTCCTTGGTTGATTAAGCATGCACAGGGAATTTATGGGGCAATGTGTGAAAACCAAGCAATCATTTTCCATTTTTCCTTACCTATGCCACGGCACAAGAATGTAGGGGGAACAGGACTGTCCATAAATAGTCTGGCTCTGGCTAAACAGAGACAATCCCTTTCACAATCACAGCTTTAGCATGTGCTAAAAATGACAATGCCATCCCGTGTCAATAGTTCCAGGGAGACCCTTCATTCCTAGTTACAGCAATAAAACCGCGGGTGGGTGGTCTCTGCTACTGGTTGTCTTCATTATCATTTCATTGTGCTCATGGAGGCCCAGCGCACTCTGGAACTCTCAGGCATTTTAAAAGCCTTTCATGCACTGGAGTAGCTTGACATTCATATTTATACGTCAAGGCAGCCGATCTCTATTCTTGGGATCCCTAGCCGTTGTGTATTCAAAGTCACACCCTGTTTAAGTGGGAATTGTGATGTACCCTGAGAACATTGAGCCCACACAATTCAGCCCTGCCTTCAGACTCCTCTGGGTGCCTAGGGCTCTGACTCACAATTCAAAGTCCAAGTGAAACCTATGGGAAACTTGTTGAATTCATGTTATTTGAGTTTCTCTTCGAACCTTTTTTTTTTTTTTTTCTGGTACTGGGGATTGAACTCAGGACCTTGTGCTTGCCAGGTAAGTACTTACTCTACTGAGCTATCTCACTGGCCCTTCTCTTTGAACCTTTAAAATTTTCCTCTTGAATCTTACAGAGTTTGGTAGCAGTCTCCCTTTGCAATGTTGGATTTAAAGCAAAGGTGTGCTTGTCTAAATTAGAAATCTGGGCATCACATCATATTCCTTTTCCCTTGGTCTCTCTATGTGCCCTGGGTTATCAATTCTGCTGTTTCATGGCTAGGATATGTTTCAATCATACATCTTCAGCCTCCTGTCCAGTCTGTCCTTCTTAATATTAGAATACATTTTCTACAAAGAAACCCGGTTGAGCACAGTTTCCCTACAGCCATAGAATAAATGGCAGCATCCTCAGTAGATGCTGAAGAGCCTTCGCTGCTTAGACCCCATCTCCTTCAGTCTCTCCCAAGGCCCTCACTTCCCAGTTCCTCCAGCCGGCTGCCTGGGTAGGCAGTACTCTCTCCCACACTGGAGTCTCACCTCTCTTCCTGCTTGTCTGGGAATGCATTCTCTTTTCCTCTTCCTGTTTAAACTCTGTTTTCCTTGGAATGGCGGTTTGTGTTTCCTCTAAAACATTTCCTTTTGGAGTCCTCTGTGGTTGAATCAGATGCCGCTCCCTTCCCTAACATGCTCTGTATGCCTCTCAGCCGATTGGCATATTAATTTGCTGGTTCACATCTTATTTCTGCCACAGGCTCCAGGAGAGAAGGGATCATCTCTTCTCTTTCTCTGGATTCCTGGAGCTTCCACATAGTGGACCTATAGAAGATAGACAAGTGATTGCTGATCAAATAGCAAATACATACTGTTAAACACTCTTGAAATAATCATTCTAGGTAATGCTACTGTGTATCCCAAGAGTGTGAACCCCCTAGAATAAAGAACAGCTACCTTTGTCAGCCTTGGAATTACACGAGGGAGAGCTGGAACTGTGATCAGGGTGTCCTGGGGGACAGAGAGCTGAGAGATGGAACTGCAAAACAGATGTGAGGTACAGCAGAGAAACATGGCTGCTTCTGAGCCCCAGAAGCTTGTGAGGGTCACTGTTTGCCTGGGCACAGGTTGGTTTGTTTGCTTGCTTTTATAGTTTAGTTTGCCATTTCCCTCATGAGGAGAGGAGCAGTGGCAACAGAATCCTTCCTTCCTCCAAGGCCATGGATGATGGTTCCCCTGAGAGTTTTGTACCAAACAGTAGAATGAATCACAAAAAGGCCTCGACTGTAGTGGGGAGGAAGTGGATTTTCAGGTCTTACTCCCCATGTCTGTGGAGGTGTTTTAACCAGTCACGTTGTGAGGAAGAATAGAGATTCTTTTGTGTGTCTGAGAGCAAGCTTCAGGCTCAGTTGGGTGAATATTTTTTCAAAAGATCAGGAGGATAAAATGAATGGTGTGCTGGACGCCCAGGCAGGTGGTTTCCTTGTGTCTGTCCCACACTGTTCCCTGAGGCTTCCAGGTACAAGCCTGCTGGCTCCTGGCAGTCTTTCCTTGGTCTTCAGGTGGCCTTTCTTAAAGCATTACCTGCATGTTTGCAAGATTATTCCAGTGATTTCCCACAATTTATTTCAAGCATTTACTGTAGGTGGCTTGAGGAATTTTAAGCAGCATGTAAACTACAGGCCACCTGCCTCAAAGCGCCACATCCAGTTGGGTTTTATATTCTAATGAGAAGGGATAAGACACAGTTCTTGAGAGGCCGCCAACTCCCCAGAAAGGCTCTGGGTCCCCAGGAAATGCCTTACGGTTGCCCTCCTCATGCTGTCTGCGTCCTCTGTCTTTCAGAAGGCATCCCAGGCCTGTTCCTCTCCCCACAAACAGGCTCACCTGAAGACTCAGCTGAAGACAACTTTTGTAAGATTTAACAATGGAGCATGAAAAACTAATCTGGGAACATGTCAAAGCTCAAAGGCGTACACTGCTAAGTCTCTTCTAAAATTCAATTGTCCTCCTGCTCTCGTGTTGTAAGCAAGCTCTGACTCATTTCCCCTCCTGGGTAGGATTTCCTCCTGGGTGTTCTCCTAGTGCACTAGGATTCTTGGAATGCCTTTGCCATTACCCTTCTTTCTTCAGCTTGGATCTCTTAATATTCTTAGGCCTTGCTGAAGGCACTGCCTACCACATGATACCAGCTTTGCAGCTTTTGGCATTTCCCACGTGTTCTCATTCTAGGCTGAATGCTGGAGACTGGTCACCCAGCATCTTACATCACGTCCCCGAGCAGGGGCACGGGAATGGCTGCGTCATGCCTGTGGGGAGCCCCACCATCACGTGCACACCCCTCAGCCCTCACTCTCATATCCCAGGCAAGGTGACTGGAGCTAGTGAAAAACCACAGCAGGAGATTCATGATATCCAGTATGGGTCTAAGCAAAAGCTCCACTTTGTAAAATGAGCAAACCCAAGCTTCCAAGAGTTGACAGACCTCTAGTCACCCCTCATTATGAACTTTAATTACCTGTTTTCACTGGGTAGGTACTCAGTGAAGCTTTGGGCCCCACTAAAGCCCCTCCAGGAACTGGTCAGTAAGCCTCAGACATCGAAATGGGCAATTAATTACCACCAGAGATACCAACTGTGAGCATACAGCTACTTCAGTGATCTCATAATATTTTATCCTGAGTAGTGCACTAGATGTTTCTGACACTTGCATGAGTGTAGGACTGTGCCTAGTAATAATTTCATTCAAATATTATACATTTTGTTAAATCACCATTTCACATGTTTTGTGTGTAGCTGATGGAAAGGAGCGTAGCTGTAGCTTTGAGTCCTTAAGGTAACTTACATACTGACATAGGGACACAAGAAGCAAACACGAAAGACAAGCAAACACGTGCAATAGTTTTGGGTTCTTCTAAAGGCCCTAAGAAAGAAGATGGCGCTGTAAGGCAGAGAAGCTGAGGGATGTGGTGGGAGGCAGGCCTCTACTTGAGCAGGGGGTGGTTTTCTGGGGAGGGGCTGTGTAGAGGCCAGGGAGGAGGCAGGCGGACATGAGAGAGGGATGTCCCACATGGCCCAGATAGCATGTGCAGGGTTCTGAAGATGAGAATGAGTCCAGCTGCAAGAATAGTGCAGAGAACACTAAAGAGGAGTCCAGGGAAGGCGAGGGCCCATGAGAGGATCCAGATCATGGTGGCCACGTTTATTTTTATGTTAACCACAATTAAAAGATGACAGAACATTAACCAGGGGAATGACGTCATTTGACTTATGCTTTAGGAACATTGCCGCATCTGCATTGTGCAATGTGGAGGACAAGAGGCATGGGTAGAGGGGAAGCAGGGAAATAGACAGGAGCCAGCTTCACGCCATCTGATGAGTGGTGTAAGCTGGGTCTGCGGCTGTAGCAGTGAAGGTGCTGAGAAGGGTTCAGTTTGGAGACATATTCTGAGAGCAGCGTTAGTGGGTCCCACTCATGAATTGACTGTAGATTCCCAAGGAAGAAAGAAAATAATGACTTCAGAGGTTTTAGGCTGAGTAATTGAGGGAAGGAGAAGACACACACTGAAAGGGGTAAGAAAATTCAGTTGTGTTGGGGAAGAAGAGACACCAAGTTTCAGGGTAAACACTGTTGATTGTGAGGAAGCAGTTAGCCATATAAATAAGGACAGTGAGTAGGCAGTTGAGTATTTAACTCTGGAGCTTCAGGAATGCCTGTGCTGAATGAAAACTGTGGTGGGCAACGTCATAAAAATGTCTTAACAATATGGGACTGGATAAGATCGCCTTGGGAGAATTAAGTAGATTTGGAAGTCGAGAACAGAGCTCTGGAGGACCCCAGCATTCAACGAGACACAAAGAAGCAGAAAAGCCACCAGAAGAAATTCACACAGAGCCAGGGAGGTAGGAGGTCATAGCACACTGAAAGCCCAAGGAGGAAAGGGTCTCAGAAGGGAGAAGAGACCTGTACCAGAACTGCCGAGAGGTCGAGCGGGAGAAGGGCAGAGACAACCACAAAGACATTCCAGTGCAGTGAAGGGGGCAAAGGCTCCGCTGGACTTGTTTCAGGAGAGACTGAGTGGTGAGGTGAAGAGAGAGGATCAGGGTGTGACGCCCTTCACCTCAGAGACTGTGCTAGGAGGAAAAGCGTAGATATGAGGCTGGGTCTAGACCAGGAAAATCAGAATGCCTTGCTATTAACATGAGGGACATAGAAGAAATTTTATTTGCTGATGGAAATGAATGTAGAGAGAAATTAAGGAAAAAAGGAAGAGGACACAATTGTAATCATAGGACCAAAGTCCTTCAGATGAGTACAGTGGATGAGATTCCAATCCTAAGAGGGGGAACTGGTCCTAAAAAGGAAAGGGTGGGCCTCCACGCAAAATGAAACAAAGAGACTTTTAGCTGCAAGTCCCAGGAAGGAATTAGTGGATTAGTAAATTGAACAAGGATTGGGGTTTTAACTAGCATTATGGTGAAACAAAGAGGCACACAGATAAGGGCTTTTGCAAAGGGTATGTATGGTGCAGGGTGAGGAATCAAGGCTACAAAAGGAAGTGAGAATGATGGGGGAGAAGGGAGCAGTGGCTATGAATCGTGAGAAACTTGGGGTGGCCAACAGATTATGGGGCTTGCAGGTACCACAGTGCTGTGGGAAGGGCAAAATGGGAAACTGACAGCAAAGGTAGACGGGACAGGAGCGAAGTGGCTAGCTGAGAGCAGAGCGGCCACTGGCTTGTGCCTGACGCTGTCTTGGCCATGTGAGGGCGTAGCTGATGGCTAGAGGAAAAGCCCTTTTGAGCAAGGGAGATCAGAAGCAAGAGGCCAAGGTGTGAGCTGGATCACCAGCGTGGAGGAAGACGTTCCCGAGATGAGGACCACAGCAGGAAGCGTCTGGGAGCGAGTTTTCCAAAGTCACCCAGCGTGGTGGAGAAAGCAGGGTCAGTGGGTTCCAGAAAGGCAGGTGAGCCGAGAGCCGGGAAAAGTTTAGTTTCAGAGGAGCGTGCTGAAGGAGGAAAGAGAAAGCAGCAAAGGGGAACAGCCGCTCCTGCAGCTTTTGGGCGTGGCTCTGTGGAGTGTGGAGTAAAAGCAGCTCCTGGAGACAAAAACCGCACTCTTCCTCATCTGTGCTAAGCGAGTTGTGAGAAGCCAGACCTGCAGTGTCATCCCGCAGCACACCAAAGAGACGATATGGCAGCAGGTCACACGGCTCTGAAAGGCCTGTTCTCAACTTGCCACGCACTGCCTGCAGACTGCCACCCCAGAGGGAAACACCCAGAAGATGCTGGGGACCCTAACAGACACCTCTCTGAACTGATTTTAATCGTCACAACTCAAAAACAATGTTTTCAACACACTCCCCATGAAAAGGTAGTGGCTCACAAGTCACTAGGTTTCGGGTACATGCCTATAATCTCGGTTCTTGAGAGGCTGAGGCAGGAGGATGGCAGTGAGTTTGAGGCTACAGAGTGAGTTCAAGGCCAATCTGAACTATACAGTGGGACCCTGTCTCAAAAAAAAAAAAGTTACTAAATTTTAGGCCAGAAGTTTCAGTGTGTTCTAGAAAGGCTCTGAGCCCATTTATCAAGGGAAGCACTTGACTCTTCAAAACTATCTCTTTTTGCTTTATAGTGGTTTTGTTACAGTGTTAGTAGCCATTGCTGGTGCCTAAATGAAGAATCTCAAGGTCACTGTGCTCAGATCCTAATGTCTGGGATAATTAGGATGTGAGATTTAGCTAAACTCCAACAATAGCTTGTAATGACGATTCCATTGCATCTTGAAGTAACATCACATTTTCAACTGACAGAAGCCAAGTAATAGAATTTGTGTATACTGAGTTTTAGTGTAAAAAGGATTTTTTTTTTGTTCTAAGGTACTAGTAAAAAATATACTAGTCACTTTCCAATGAAAGAGATTTCAATATATGATTGAATACATGTACATAGTCTATCTGCTTAATTAAATTGGTGGATGCATGCAGGGAAATGAGCAGCCAGTTCAGCCAAATGAGAGAGAGAGAGAGAGAGAGAGAGAGAGAGAGAGAGAGAGAGAGAGAAAGAGAGAAAATTTCCGGTTTCAAAATGATTTCACTGCTTGAATCCAAATGAACCCCTTGCATTGGTAAAGCCGTATTTGCTCACAATTTCAGCATTCAGGGGCTGCGGCAGGAGGACTGTGGAGAGTTCAAGACCAGCTTGAGCTACACAGTGAGTTTAAGGCCAGCCTGAACTACATAGTAAGACCCTATCTTACATAGATACACAAAAAAGGATTTCAAAAGCTTTAGTTTACACTAATTAGTTTAGACTTTTTTAGGCTGACTAATGAGGGGGTTGGTGATGTTCAGCATTATTTTACTACAACGAGCTTCTGCTATTACACAAAGAGAAAGAATGTGGGAATTGGGAGCTATTATGAAAGTACCAGGCACTTGGCGTTAGTAACAACTGTAAAGAGAAGACTTGCTCAGGATACTTCACAGTGATGGTGCGAGGTGTGGTTACTGTAGATATGAAAACCCGGGTGCAACAAACGACACAAGCCCTGCGCTGCATACATCCACATCAGCCAGTCAGCAGTTGCTGATCACATCTTATCATCCCCTTAGGCAGTCACAGGGACCGGGGATTCGATCCCCAGCCTGCCCTGCCAGCCCCACCCCCAGGGTGCGCTGAGACAGCGATTGAGACTGGGCGTGGTTGAGTGAGCCTGTAGTCGCAGGGCTTGGGAGGCTGAAAACAGGCTATCACTACAAGTCCAATCTGTGTAGTGATACTCTGTAGACCCTATACTAAATATATTAAATAATAATAATAATAATATCTTATCATCGCTTTGTGTTTTTTGACCCGAGTGTGACAATAACCAAGGGTTAAGTCTGCATTTGCTAATGGAGTCCTTTCTTATTTCTCGGTTTATTGGAGCTTGGGTTTCCCAGTATTTCCAAGAGTTTTCAGCTCATGCAAATAGATAACTTTGGAGACTAAAAGAGATATGAAATAGGTTTTTACCTGTTAAAGTCTAGGGAAGAAATCCCCTCTCCATGGCCTATGAGTGCATGTCAAGCATAAAGGCTTTCAAGTGCCAGTGGAGTTTAGGGGTGAAGGACAAGCCAAAGTGAGCTCTTTTAAAGGTTCTAGATTTCCAAGATTAAAATAGAACTGTGCTTACCAGCCTTAAATTTTACAAAAAAGATGTTCTAGGCCTTGAAGGCCTGAGATCCCTGACTAGAGTCCTCCTGCTTGCTGAGGGCATCCTGCCATGCTGTCTTATTTTCAGGGTCAGATAGAATTGGGCAGAGGAACTTGGTTCGTTTTATTGACATCCAAGGCTTTGGTATCTGAATGTTTTCCCTTCTATTTTGACTTCATCTCTTTGGGATTTGAAGGCATGCAGAAAAAATAGTGATTCTCCGTTCTGGTTGTATGGAAACATAACCAGCATGCACACTTGAATTAGACATCTATAGTTTCAAATCCTGAGGTGTATCTTACTAAATGGAGAAGACAATTGCTATGTCAGAGTTTCTGGGAAGGTCTCCCAAAATAAAGCATGCCCAGTTCCTTATACGCAGTGTAAGTGCTCAGAGAACGTATCATCAGCATTATTATCTGATACCGTCTCTTGCCATTGTTATAACAACTTTCTAGCTCGTTTCCTGTTTCTGTTGTTATTCCTCTTTGGAGTATTCAAAATGACCTTCCTTTTATGTATTTGGTACAGGGTCTCACTATGTTCTGGGACTCAGTAGTGATCCTCCTATTTTCAGCCCTCCCAGTGCCGGGATTACAGGTGTGCACCACCATGCCTGAACTCAGTGGTTGGCTCAGCGCACCTGAGAGAGGTGCCAGAGCAGCATGTGGTGCTGGGGATTGAACCCCAGTTCTTGTTCTTGCCTAAGCAGGTGCTTAGTCTGCTGAGCTTTCTTGCTGGCCCTGACCTTTTTTATTTTATTTTTTTTGTAAGCAATTAAGTTAATCATGGCAATACCAATAGTTTCTTATGTCTCTTGGGACAAACCCCAAGACTTTTTATCATGACCCACAAGGATGGAGCGAGCCCCTGCCCAACACTTGCCCTTGCTCCTTAGTCAAATATCAGATGTCTTTTTGTGCCATGATCATCCCCCCGTGATGCCTTTGCCTTATTTCATTTTCTCCACCAGGGAAGATAATCCTCCCAGATCATACTTGGGTCTTTGTTCATCACTTAGGTCTCAGATCTCATGTAACTTTCTTAAATAATCCTCCCCAAACAAACCTCCCTTTTGTTTTGTGGAGGCATAATTATCAAAGAAAAACTTCATATATTCAAGATATACAACAAAGTATTTTGATATACCTTTACATTGTGGAATGCTTGCTATAATCAGCAGATGAACAGATATGTCATCTCACAATTAAAGAGAGAAATAGAGACAGAGAAAGACAGAGAGACAGAGACAGAAAGAAAGACAGAGACAGAGAGACAGAAACAGAGAGATGGAGACAGAGACAAAGAGAGACAGAGAGATAAAGAGAGATAGAGAGATAAAGAGAGAGACAGAGAAAGAGGAACAAAGACAGAGAGGGACAGAGACAGAGAGAGACAGAGACAGAGAGACAGAGAAAGAGAGAGAGAGAGAGAGGATGTGAGAACTCTTAGGATCTACTTTGAAATTCAAGCACATTGTGCATTATTATTAACTGTAGCCACTGCGCGGCACACCGGCTCTCCAGTCCTACTCACAGCTGTAAGTTTGACTCCTTTTCCCAGCATCTCCTTGTTTCTCTTGCCCCTGTTTCTGCGTCTGGCTTATTTCATTTTGCATAATTCTCTATTCTATCCATGTTCTCCCAAACGACAGAATTCCTTTTCTTTTTTCAAAGGCTGCATGACATTCTGTTACACATATGCCCTGTACTTTCTTTATGCACTTGTCTGTTCATGGATGCCTAGATTGCTTCTGCATCTTGCGCATCATGGATAAGGCTGCAGCGAACCCGAGGGTGCAGGTACCTCTTTGAGGTACTGATTTGGTTTCCTTTGTATACATACTCAGCGCTGAGGCCAGCCCCGCCCCAATGGCTCCCTTCCCACCAGATCAAAATTTACACCAAATTTCTCTCTGTTCTCCCCTAGCAGCACTACTACCATGGAAAGTATCTTGTTAATCCATCATAGTTCCATTGTCCTCCTTCCCCAAATGGAAGGTAAATGCCCTAGAAACAGGATTTTGTGTTGAGCAAATGATAGGCGGCTAACGAAGAACTACTTGCAAATGAGTCCATGGAAAAGTGAATTTATTCATGCAGTACCACGAAAGTCTTCACAGTAACCCTTAGGACAGAAACCAAATCTATTTTAATTATAGTATGATATGTATATATGTGCAGAGCTTAGAATGTTTAGTGGATCTGGGTGATAAATAATATCCATGGTGATGGGGTTTCATAAAATTCTAAGAAGACTGGAAAGCTTTCCTTACAGGCCAGAATTTCAGAGAAGACGGAGAGAAGGAATCTGGCTTTGATGTGTGTGCTTAGTTCAGACTAAATTAAGACGCCATAGTCACCCTACTGTCTTGCCGTGGTGCAACCCTGTGCTCGTTCGGTCAGTAATTACAGGACAGTACAGGAGAGAAGCGAGGACTGCCACGTCTCCTCCTTCTTTCCTCTGGGCCTAATTCCACTGAAGAGACAAAAGAAAGTGGAAGCCTACTCTGAGGATGCCTGAGCTGCCCCGTGTTTCTGCCTTTCCAGGTAACCATGCAGCCCCATCCCGCAGGAGGGAGAGATGGGAACACGCAACTGGCCTGCTTCCAGGTCCCTCGGAAAGGGAGTTCATGGGAAGAACCGTGCCCATGTGTGGACCCCTCTCTGAAGGACATGTCTCCTGCCTCCCTGCGCGCTG
Source organism: Capromys pilorides (assembly GCA_004027915.1). NCBI lineage: Eukaryota > Metazoa > Chordata > Mammalia > Rodentia > Capromyidae > Capromys > Capromys pilorides. Next base: position 20,454 of record PVKN010003236.1, on the reverse strand, counting down.
ACCTCTGCCTCTGCAAAGGCAAAATATGATCCATTAACGTTCTCCTGTGTTGGTTTCATAAAACATTTGGATGGGCCCTTCTTCACAAATGAATAAAAATGAGTAAAGTCCTCAGAATCAAAGGAAAGCCAGGACTGGCTTCCAGAAGCACGAGGCAACCCAGAGCGTCCATCTGCAGCCAAACCATGCAACAGACCCAGACACAGCTTAGAGGCTGGCAGCAAGTCTGCCTGCAGGATCTGCCAAGGAGCCAGATGCTGTTGCTTCCAAAGCTTGGCATCAGGGCCCCTGATTGCCATCCAACAAAGAGGAAAAATAGGAATGATATAATGTGGTGGGATAAAACACATCCCACCTCAACCTTTTTTATTACTCACTGAAAAAAATATGGAAGATATTTATGGGAAAGTACCAATGTTTTTGGAAATATTGTACATACATTAGCTACAACACTATTTTTGCCAAATGGGAAATATATTTAAATTATGCAGTCTGCGTCTGTCTAAAAATAAATTGTCATCTTTTCTGATCAATGTATATGTCCAGGATATGGAAATGACTCTGCTAATTGAGGATGCTGTCAACCAGTGCACTTGTAAGTTACCGAGAAGTAAAGTTGTGAAGAAGTCTGTCTGTGTATGTGCATAAAATAGCAATTAATGTTGTTGTAATATAAAGTGAGTACAAGAAGGATTGGGCTTTGAAGGAGAAGAACTCTCCGGTGAAGGTGGAGTGTTGAATTTCATGGTTATATAAAGTATTAGGAGTTATGTGAAGTTGGATGAGATAAGATGTTTATGAAAAAGTAGAATGTGGAATGTGATGGAGGGCGACGTTTGCCAAGGCTCCGGGGTAGTATTAATAACCCACTATGAATGACAAGGTACTGTGCGAAGTACTGGTATGTATTGAAAATCCATTGTCGTGTCTCCTTATCCGGCTTTGGAATTCAGCAAAGGAGTGTCGCTTTTGATCACGCTGGTAAAATTTCTATTGTTCGGAGAGTGGCTCAGAATTCTACACCTAAAAATTAGAAAAATAAGGAGGATGAGCGATGGCAGCTTCTCTGTCAGGTGAGAGGAGGGGCAGAACCAGGACCCGCGCGCTTCCTTTGCCCCTGGATTCGTGCTCACCTGGACTCCCGCCCTCCGAGGCACGCAGGCTTTGGCAGGGCTTCCGCTAAAATGTACATTGCTTCAGCACATTATCACAGGTAAATTTGTCATCTCAGCTCGTTGACAGGGGTTTGAAAACAGGGGATAATCTGTCAGTGAACAAGGAGACTGCGAGGGCATCAGGTGAGGAAGCTGGAGGAGGAGGAAGTGAAGGTGCCACGCTGGGTCTGAGGGGAGCCCTGGGAAAAGAGCAACTTTCCCCCTACCTTGCCAGGCTGGAGCATTCTTAAGGTTTTTGTCTCAAAATGAAAATCATTTAAAAAGATATCTTTAAATTTTTTTTTTAAGTGAGGGGGACCTAAGATGTAGTTGGTGCCTTTCTAAGTCACCCATTTGAATATGGATAACTGTTAATTCCCAAGTTATTTCTTAACCCATAATTCCTCAGTTTCTCCTAGAAATGAAAAAGGCAATTGATCTGAATGCAAAGATTATTTCAGAGAGGAATGATAGGTTCTCAGTTTTAAGTTTTTGTGCTTCATGGAGCTCTCATATTTTGCAGAAAGGAAAGGGCTCCAGAGAAATAGATGACTTTTTAAAATATTTAAGTTATTTTTATTTTTTATGTATTTGGTATAGGTTCTCACTATGCAGCTTGGACTTGTAGTGATCCTTCTGTTTTCAGCTTCTCCAGTGCTTGGATTAGAGGCATGTGCCACCATGTCTGGTCTTGATGGCCTGCTCAGTGTGCCCAGGGTTGGGGCTGGTGTGGCATGTGGTGCCCACAGTCAAACCCTGGTCCCTGCACTTGCCTAAGCAGGTGCTTAGTCCACTGGGCTATCTCACCAGCCCTAAATGGTGTTATCTTGTAAAATCTCTTGAAGATCTTCTTAAATCCTCTGCACTCTTTTTTGAAGAGTTGCATTAAAAGGCAGATCAAAAAAGCTGGGGGTTCCACTGCTGTCCCTCTCCTAGGACAAGTGTAGATCCACACAGATGCCACCGCTTGTCCCAAAAATCTACACACACTTCAAATAGAGATCCAGGAAGATCTCAGCAGACTCAGATCTTGACAGGGAAAATCTTTCTAGCCTCCCTGAGGACTGCTTGGATGAAGCTGGTCTGTTCTGTTCTCTTCCTCACCATATTAGGTAAAAGGACAACAGGTAAGTAAGAGTTGAGGGCTTCTTAAATCAACAGTTTGGCCTTCACCTTATTTGTACTACCTGTGGTGGGACTTTGCAACTGTAACACCAGCAAAACCATAGAGGTTTACCAAAAAGCGCCTTTTCAGTACATTTCCAAACTGGAGCAGGAGGTCAGGTCTAGCTCCAGTTAAAAATGTTATGATATAAACACAAATTCATCACTGTGCCAGTCAGCAGATCATACATTCCAGAGAGTCAGGCAAGGACTGTGATTTGTGTCACTGCAGAGAATGATAAATTACTGTCGAAGACAGAACAACCAGAATCACCGCCACCACATAATAGATCATGATGCACCCCGATCTTTTCCAAACATTATTTACAGTTATCAGAGGTCGAGGACAGCAAAGCACAAATGGATATTAATCTTCGCTCTCCCAGCCCTCGGCACACTCAGGGTTCCTGTCCCTGAGTCTTCCCATAATTTCCAGCAATGTGATAATCTCTAGCTATGTGCAGTCTGTCCAAAAGGGATCAAATATAAATATTTCTAAAAAGAAAAAGTGTTTCAAACCCCATCAATCAAAGCCTTTGAGAACTCGGTTACTGTAGCGTTTTGGGAGGGATTGCAATGGGAGAATTTGTTCCAGAAAGGAGCTACTGAGGTAAATGAATGAGGCCACGTTGTGGCAGGAGGCAGGATGCAGGCAGAAGGAGCCCACAGGGCACTGGGGTGAAGTGGCTTTTCTCATCTAGACCTTTTGTCTAAAGGCTGAAATGGAACTACCATTTTATCTTTATAGATCTTCGCTCCTCCCTGCATAAACAATGGATGCCTGTCTCCGTGACACCCAGCATAAGACCTCTGCACGTGACTGCATCCACACCTTCCACACCCTCCATATCCTCATGTTTGGAGATTCCAAGCCAACTCCATAGCATACACAGTAAAGTGTACTTGCATTCCACATTGAATACAAAGAATATATTTTTTTTGTTACAAAATCTTCCCCAAATTATGATTTTTCTTTTGAAATTACTTGGTTGTGAGTAATTTAAGTATTGGTAGGTAGTGTTTTCCTGAGAGTTCTTGTTTTTACCTACTTAGGGATTCTTGTAAAAAGATCAAAGCTATATTTTATTGTTTTTAAGTGCAATGTTGTTCTTGTGATTGTAGCTGGCCATCCACAACTATGGGTTCTACATCTGTGGATTCAATCAACCTTGGAAAGAAAATATTTGGGGGATAAAGTTGTGACTATACTGAACATGTACAGGTCTTTTATTTTGTCATTATTGCCTAATGACACAGTGCAACAGCCATTTTCATAGCATTTATACTGCACTGGACATTATAAACAAACTAGGGAATGACTTAAAGTACACTGTGTGTAGATTATGTGCAAATAATATACCATTTTGTATCAGGCCTTGGAGCATTTGCCAATTATGGTATAAGGTGAGAGTGTCCTGGAACCAGTCCCCAAGGGTACTAAGAAATGACTGTAGTAAATTTAGCAATTAAATATGTCACCCTAATGCTTATTTATTGATTTCAATGTTCTAGTTCTCCTTTAGGGCCGTAACATGTTCAATTCTTATATATTTTAATAGGTCCCTAAGTAATTTGTATCTAATGGCCAAAATCAGCTGTCCCCACTCTCATGAGTGAAAGCACCATTACAGGATGGGGGGATCCCATTCATTAAACTGCATCCCCAGGAAGCAAGTTCCACCAGGTCTCTGGTTCACCTGTAGTTGCTTCAGCAGCCAGGACTCCTTCAGGTGCCCTCAGGAGCTGTCCTTTGGTGAGGAAACCTCAGGTCAAATGCACAGTGCCAAGCAGAGATCTGTCACAGTATGGCTTTAGGGACTCCAAGAACCAGACAGTGCCTCCTATGTGCTCTTTACTTTTGAGCCTGCTCCCAGTAGCCCCTGAAGACCTGAGATGACAGTGTCTCCTGGCAAAGGCCCTATCCTTCTTCTTTCTAGACCTGAGGCAGGCTTTTCAATCTGTGCCCTGTCTATTGGCTCAGCAGTCAGTCTCTTGAGAATTTAGGTTCTAGACATAACCTGTCCAACGTTTCTAACCAAAGTAGAACCTGAGAGACTGTGTAAACACCTCCTTTGGGGCTCAGTGTGGAGAGCATAGATAGGTGCAGAGGTGGGGGCTTCCTGATCCGTTTCCCTGATCTATCCTACTCTCTGCGCTGTGCAAAGTCACAGCCTATGACAAGTACTGAAGCTATGTTCCCAGTTGAAATAGGAACAACTAGTTTTTTTTTCCGGTCTTCGGTTATGCTGGTGGTGTCCTGGCTAGCTTCCAGTTCTGTGGAGGTGCCATCTTGGAGCCCTATTTCTCTTGTCAGGCAGTTCATATAATTTGAGACTCTGATCCTGCAGATTTGTGCCCCACATGGAAGTGTCCCTCTTCACAGACCATCGTTTGACTTTGTATCACTCTACCCTCTGGGTGTCACCCACATGGGAAATCTCACTCATCACAGTGCACGTGGAAATAAGGTCTCCTGTCTCAAAGGCATGGTTCACAATGACCCAAGCACAGTTAGCATTTTCAAGGCAGCCCCCAGCATTTCTCCTGTGAATATTAAAATATTCAAAACAACAACTTCGTGGTTTACTTTCTTTAGGTTTTCTTCCTACTTCACTGATAATTTCTAGTATGTTCCTTTGTCCAACTGTCACAAACTCTGGCAGGCCAACTTGATAATTTTCACTTACAGACTTCACCCCTACTCTTGCAGTATTTCTGCCCCCAACTTTGTCCTGTTGTTCAACCCTTCCATTTGTTTCTTTAAAGAGCTGACCACTATTTATTTATTTATTTATTTATTTAGGAGGTGTTGGAGATCCAGCCCATTGACGTATACCTCAGCTCTGGCACCTTTAAACCTACAGTGCAGTTCTTTTATTAGAATGTTTTAATGCATATCTTAAAAGAATTCCTTGCTAAGATATTAGCTTTATAAGAGCAGGGATTTTTGTCTGTTTGTTTTTGATATAATACAAATGTCTAGAACATTTCATGACACATAATAGATCCTCAACAAATATTTGTTGAACAAATATCTGAATAACACTTCTTCTAGCTCCTAAAGTAAAGGCTTAAATAAAAATCTCTTTTAACTGGTACCATAGGCCCTTGATATTAAGTGTAAACATTTAAAAACATATCCAGAGGATCTCACCTGTAAGTCTTAAGCAAGTTCTTAGGGCTTTTACTTCCTGGTCAGATTCTTAAAATGCAGCCATTTCATTAGCTGTGCAAACACTGCAGATGAGAGAAAAATCATCATCCAGCTTGTCTAGTGGTGTGTGGTACAGAAATTAGGTTATCTTCGTCTCAGAAACATATCCAGGGACCAGGGGAGATAGCTCAATGGAATAGGTGCTTGCCTGGCAAGCATAAGGTCCTGAGTTCAATCCCTGGTACCACCACCACTAAAAAAAAAAGAATGGAAGAAACATATCTAGTAGGGTTCCCTCTTCACTGGAACATGCTTTTGTTTGCTTAATTAAGAGTTCACTAACAACAAATGTGACCACAACATATATAACGATACATTTATTCTCTAAAAATGCTCTTATACAGTGTACTTCAAGTAACTTATAAAAATGCTTATAAAAGAGAATTCAAACACCAATGGTGGAAATATTAAAGATTGCATCTGCTTTGTTTCGTTTCAAGTGGCAGAAAGACCTATGTCTAATAGGTATATAACATAGGAAGATTTTTGAATATAAGGAAGAATGTTCTAAAAATGAGACCCATTGAGAAATGAAAAAAATGCCTTGTGTACAAAGGGCTCCAATCACTGGACGAATGTCCTTGGGGGCTAAATGTCACCTACTAGGGATGATGTGGAGAACATAGCAGTGGGGAGTGAGAACTCAGGTTGATGGTGGATTGGGGTTGTCTAAGACCCAGGGATTATAATGAGTGAATTCCATAACACATTTCTGTTGGAGGGAAAGGAATCTCACCTTAACTGTTAGGTTCATGTTATGGTCTGCTAGGTTCATGTTATGGTTTACAATTTATCCCAAATCTTCCCCAAAGGTCATCAGATGAAGGCTAAGTCACCAGCCCATGACACTGTGGGCAAGTGGGGGAGCATTTTGGGGGTGGAGACTAGTAGAAGTAAGTTAGGTCCTTGGGGATGTGCCCTTGAAGGAGATCTCCCCCATTCTCAAGCAGCTTTCTCTCTATCATGTTTCGCCTCACCAGAGGCCCAAGGGCAGCAGGACCAACTAACCATAGGCCAAAGCCTCTGAAACTATGAGCCCAAGTAAGTCTTTCCTCTTCTTAAGTTGATTTTGGCTGATTAAGTATTTTGTCACGAGAATGGGAAGCTAAAATAATAGGTAAATTGAGGTATGAAAAACTGAACAGATGACCCAAATTTTCAGAATGAAAATTCATGAAAAGAACACTCATATTTTTGAGTTTCATTTTTTCCTTCACATCAGATATAATTAGCTTTCAGAGTGAAAAGTATCAATCAAACGTGAAGGGCAAGGCATGGATGTTTCCATATTCTTTCTACTTGAATAAAAAGGAATCTGCATCCTAGCACTCAAAAACCACTTCTCAGGATCCAAAATTAAGTGCAGATAACCAAATAGGGGTGAGCAATTACCTTTAATTGCCTCTCAGAATAATCAAAAACATTCCAAAGGGAGAAGATAGAGAATAAACAGATAAGGCAAGCAGAACACGAAGGTTTAAGGTGTGAGAGGTCACTGACTCTGAGCACGAGGTCACTTAAAAAGTTAAAGCTACTCTGACACGATGGCATATGCCTGTGCCCCAGTACTCTGGGAAACCGAGAAAGAGGACTGCAAGTTCAAGCCCAACATGAGCAACTTAGCAGTTTAGCAAGATTCTATCTGAAAAAAAAAATTAATAGAAAAAGGGATGGAGATGTATCCCAGTATGGAAGTGTTGAGTTTAATCTCTAGTGTTTATTGAAAATAAGATAAAAATCTTAAAATTAGAGCCAATACCACTAACATGCTGCTTTTCAGATAGCTGTTTGTAATGTTTCCTATGCATCCCTTCTCCCCTAAGCTCTTGAAAGAGTCGTGCAAAATTGTTTTGATTCTTCTATAAAATGGCACTTGGATCCTTTTAGGTGGGGTAGCTAAGGAAAGTGATCATCAATTCAAATTTGTCACTGGTGTCACAGTTGCTACCACTACCCACTTCCTGCTCCTGGATGTCAAGGGCTGTGTTAAGAACTGAAAGAGATCTTCCAAGCTCCAAGAACTCTTAGCAACCTGATGGTGGAAACGAGGAGACTAGGAGTGGTGGGAACTGTGTAAATTTCAGTTTCAGGATGGGCAGAAGGCTGCAACACTTAACCTCTTGTTACTCTTTATTTCCAGGATAGTTTCAAGTAAGACCAACTCCAGGAGACTATGTTGGAGGACTTTTATCAGGAAATTCTAAGTCATGTAAGTTTTGAAGGTAGTTTCTCTTATGAAAGAGAGGAACTACCATGTAATTCTACAGACAAAAAAAAAAAAAAAAAAAGCCATAAAAGAAAAATCTACTTTGGAGATTTATACCATTCAGGATCCTGAGGTTTTTAAGCTCAGGGGAACCCCTTCCATGTTTTTATTTTTAGTTTTATTTTTTGTATTTTAGGGAAGGATCTATAGGGTGTTCAGGGTCTCACTACTAGATCGGACTTGTAGTCATCAGCCTGTTTACAGCCTCCCAAGAGCTGGGATTACAGATGCTTGCCACCATGCCCAATCTCTATTGCCATCTCAGCGTGCCCCGGGGGCAGGGCTGGCACAGCAGGCCCAGGGATTAAACCCTCGGCCCCTGTGCCTGCTTGCAGGTGCTTTAATCCATGGAGCTATCTGGCCAGCCCTTGCATGGGGTCTTGAGAAGTCCTTTTTCTCACATTTACTGTACAGCTATTTTGAGTAAAGGGCTTCTTAACTCCACACTTTTTCCTCCTCTCTGCCCCCTGAATTCTGTTCCCATTTCCTGTCCTCAGGATGAGCTCTGACAAGTCAGGTATCACTAGTCTGTTGACTGAGGTTTTTGCCACCATTTGCCTGGAGGGTGAACGGGGATGGCTCTGGTGATAAATTATTTGTGTTTTTATTTCTTTATCAACTATAACCTAACCCCCTTCTAGAATTAAGAAATTTGTGGCGACCACGGCCAAGTTGACAGACATCACTCTTTCTCCTCATTGGACATCGCCTTTCAGTGTGATTCTTCTTGAACTGGAAATCTTCTTGACATCATCTTCACTGAGGATCCCTCCATGGAAAATCTTAGTCGAGTTTTTGACCCCAAGTGTTAGTGATCCAGGGACAGGGTCATTAGTGGAACACCTGGACAAAGGTTCCTGCCTGTTGTTGGAGAATTGGTGGTACATGGGTGTCTTGCTACCTCCCTAACTGGTTGCAAGGGCTGCTATGGATTAGTCAAACTGAGCCCCAAATTACTGCATGTGCAGAGTACAAATGACCCTGCCCACTTTGAAGCTTCATTTCCAAATAGCAGAAATGGACACAAAATCTCTGCAAAGCAGCACTCTCAGAAAAATACTACAACTAGCAAGATTCCTTTTTTAAGATCTCTCTGTCCTAGGCCATTTTTACTGCATTCAGTTTGATTTGCTTTTTACCGGTGATACCTCAGTGGACTGTCCCTCTTCTTTTTGCTTTTCTCTGAAGCCTTTAGGTGGATTGGGAAGGCCAGAAAAGCTTCAAGCAGAAGCCACCAACCTATCTAGGGAACCACATGCCAATCTTCTCCAGCCCTGAACTCTGCCACATCTCAGAAAAAACAGGAAAGCGAGGAGGATAATTGCGTTATGGGACAAGGTATTCGTCAGCTTTGGATCACTGTGACAAAACACTTGAGATAAACAACTTACAATGGGACAAGGTTTCTTTTGGGCTCACAGTTTCAGGGAGTTTAGCCCACAGTCACTTGGTTCTGCTGCCTTGGACCTGTGAGGGTCCAGTACATCATGGCAGAAGAGGCATTTTGGCCTCACTGTGGGCCAGAAGCTGAGAGGAAGAGGAAGGGAGCAAGGTCTGCTCCCAGGAACCTAAACAGGTCCCATTTATTAAAGGTTCCCAGTAGGTCATGGAAGTAACCAAGCCTTTAACATAGGCTTTTGGAGAACACTTGCAAGGATCATTTTTCTAGGAATTAAGTAATTAGAATCAGACCTTACTTGGCTCAAATTGTGATAGTGGCTTGGAAATCCTTTTTAATGATTTTCTTGTTGAAATCAGTTTTGTGTTTGTCCCTCAGATAAAGTCTAGAAACTCCTTGAGGGAGCTACCAAGCCTGCACATCTTCAGGCTGCCTGTACTGCCAGGCATGGGGCTGGGCGTACGGTCAGGGGCCAGTAAGGGACAAAATGATGACAGAGACTGATGCATGGATGAATTCATAAATAAATGAGTTATTTGCCTGGGCACTGGGAAGAGGGATCCTTGAACAGTTAGTTTCAGCCTTTGTATAGCATGAGGGTGGGAAACAGAAGGAAAGAGAAGGCGTGAGCAGAGAGGATTCTGAAAAAGGGAACCAGCATCCAGCAAAAGCCGGAACTAGAGGCAGCCGGAGCGGCCCCGCTGTGAGCAGTCCAACTGTCCAAGTCCGGCTCTCGGCACCGATCCCCAGTCTCTGAGCAGCCAGGCCTCCCTGGGCTTGGTGTCAGAGCCCATGCTGCTGCCGGGAGCAGTCATGCGTATTACCTCCTCAGCAGCCCAGGCCTCGCGGAACCCTGCCAATTTACCTTCCGCTATGCGGGCCAGCTTGCTTCATCCAGCAACTCCCCGATCCCCTGTCCCTCTCTGACATTTGGGGAATGACAGCTCCCAGCCCACAGTGTGTAGTTTCAAGGGAAACTGCAAAGGCAACTCCTTTTGCTTTGGCTAAGGACAACTGCCCCTCTTCCCTCCCTGAGTCAGACTGTTTGTTGACTCTCGATGCCTCATTATTAATAACTTCTGTTTGTGTTTCTGCAGCCTTATGGGGCTGCTTCTTTTTTTTTTTTTTGAGGACACCACCCAGGCCCATGACACCAAGCCCCACAATCTGCCCTCAGCAGCCCAGGTAAGTCCTGCTGCAGACACAGTTCTGGGGGTTCTACTTGTGTGGCTCCTTGCTCCCTGAGAAACCCCAGTTGTCACCTGGGGCTGAATGAAGGGCAGCTTCCTGGGTGGTTCTCATTTATCCTAGTTCCACTGCAAACACCTCTGCTTTTCTCTGTTCAGACAGCTTAGGGCTTCAGATCACAAGGATTTCTGCCATGAGGCCAGTCGCTGTCTGAATGAAGCTTCAGGGCAACAAAGGCAGGCTCTGCCACTACCCTTGGCCAAGCAAGCAGACCTTCCAGGTGCCACTTGGTGACCATGGTTGTGGCACCTTCACCTCTTCTTGAAGTCATGTGGCAAAGATTAGTAGCAAAGATTGCAGGTTGCGTTCAGAATTTGCCTCTGATTTGCAGGCTGAGAGACTTCGAACAACTTATTATTGTCTCCGTTCTTCAGTTTTCTCATCTGAAAATAAGACACGCTGATAGTGCTCACTCGGTAGGGGCTGTGAAAAATCTGACAAGGTAACAAGCAACAGCCTTGTGACACCAGCACTGGAGCACTTCTGGCCACTCTAAAGACCCCACGCACAGCAGTCCTGACAGCCCCACCTTCCTGCTCAGGGTTAAGTGCCTCAGGGAGGTGCTGGATGTGCTGTCTTGGCTCTGCCTCTCCACACTGTGTGCTCATGGGGAGAACACAGCTGTTCTGTGCCCCAGTTCTCTCATTGGTAAACACAACCGCAACACCTATAGCTACAAAGTTGTTAGAGGAATCAAATGAGGTCATGTAAGTGAAAATGCTCTGTGTTACAGCAACACAAATGCTAACTGTTCGGTGGTACTGTGTAGAGCATGTGATGGATCTGTTCGTTCTGGTGGAAAAATCTCTCTTGGGAGATGGACTCTAGAATTTGCCTCTATTGCAGGACACCTTGACGGTGCCTAAATGCATCTTCGTGTGGATTTAACATAATTTCTCACATTTGGTCATTGCCATGGTCTCAGCATTGGTTCCCTACAAAATTCATGTTGAATTCTGTCTTAGTTACTCTTCTCTCATTGCTGGGACAAATACCGGACACCCAAAATGAAGGAAGGAAGGGTTTATTTAGCTCACCGTTACTGGAGGTTTCAGTCAATGTTTGGCTGGCCCAAGGCCGAGTGGAACAGAGCAGAGAGCATCCAGTTCACGGCGGTGGAACAGCAATAATCGCAACAGAGGCAACTGACCAACCAGGGCAGCAGAAAGCAACAGTGAGAGTCTTCTCTGTTTCTCTTTATATTACATTCCGGCTCTCTGCCTCAGCCTATCTGCCTTAGGCCACACCCATAATCCCAGAAGGACTCAGACCCATAGTCCCATCAGTACTAAAACGCATAATCCCAGTGGATTATGAGTCAAGCCTCAAACTCTAGAAGTCCCTGCCCCATGATTGCATAAGGCTTTGGTGGGACAACTAGATGTAAACTATAACAAACCCTAATCTCCAAAGTCTGATGGTGACTATATTTGGCAGTCAGGTCTGTGGGAGATAAATAACATTCGATAAGACCATGAAGTGAGGATTATGATGGTATCAGTGGCTTTAGAAAGGAGGAAAGAAAACCTGAATTAGTAAACTTGCTCTGCTTCACCAGATGCTGAGAGGCCTCATGGCAAGAAGGCCTTCACCAGAGCCAGTCCCTCAGCCTGGGGCCTCCCATCCCTCAGAACCGTAAGCAAAATAAACCTTCATTCTTTGTAAATCACTCTGCGTGTGGCACTCAGGACAGCAGCAGAAAGAACATTGTTACAGCCCTATACAGTATCGGTAAATTAATCAGCCCCTTGTGAGATAGAAAAGCAGCAACGCAGGAGTCAGCAGTCCATATGCTGGTCCAGGTTTCCAGGAAGAGTCCCCAGTAAAGGCCACTGAAATTTTCTTGAACAAAGTTTGCTTATCACTAAAATGAGGACAGCAACCACACTGTCACTCATTCATTGGCTCAACACCTTCTAACTACAGCCTCCTCTGCCATCTGCCCCACATAGAGGTCTGATGAGTTCTTCACCAAGGAAGGTGGTCACATTGGCTCCAGATGAAACTATGCAGGTCTCTACTTTTCCATAAAGCCCTCCAAGATTAAATTGCTTGGATAGTGCAGTTGTGGGCTCCATATCTCCACAACTATGGATAGATCCAAGCAACACAGAGATATTAGTGGGAAATGCCACCTCCAGGATACCTTGCTTTCAGTTTTCTTTTTTATCTGTATTTACTTATGGGTAAAACCCAAGCCAAGCATCTCTGGGAGTGAAGGAAGTCCCTGGGGAATCAAAAGTCCTGAGGAGTCACAGAATTACAAGAAATCCTTGGTATGAACATGGAGGTGTTTGGAGAGGGCATTTCCAGGCAGTGTTCAGAAAAGGACTTCTCCCTCCATCCCTTGCCCGATGCATCTGTGTCCCTCAGAACATCTTTTGTGACAAGCTTGTGTATGTGAAAACCAAAACAAAGCATACAACTCTGATCTGAGTGCTCCCCACTCTTCCTTCCCCAAGAAACAATCACCTGGGTACACTTGCTGATCCTGAGGAATGCATGTGGAGCTGCCTGTTCTGTTGGTCCCAGTAGACGCAGGGGCCCAGCATCTTGGAGAGGAGCAAGATGCCCATCTGCAGGGTGGCTCATGCTATTTTCTTCTCCCCTTCCTTCTCAAGTCCAGAAAGCTGAACCAGGTGGGGACAGGGGTTGTAGTTAGAGCCTCTCGTTTTATTCCCATCAAGCCACAATGGGAGCCCTGAGTCCTTAGCCTGCTGAGATGAGGTGTGAGGAAGCCTTCCCACCTGGAAACACAACTACATCTCGAGGCCAAGTATTATCAGAAGGGCTGGGCAACTGGTTACTGACAAGAGTCCTTTTGGGCCACTCTACTGGCCGCAGGTGTGTGGGGGCAGTCACCTGCCGACTGCACAGCGTGTCATTGAAGATGCTTCCGTAGACCACAAGTGGTGAGCAGAGGAAACAGGATGGCCATGAGAGCAGATGGGAAAAGGAGCGGCAGGGAAAAGGCAAGGCAAGGAAAGCAGTAGCGGAAAGGACAGCCTTGGCAAAGGCGAGCAAGCAACAGCAGATATCAACCACGACTGTGCGGAGAGGAGAAGGCTGCCTTTGTGCTCTCCACCAGCTCTGCTTTTGGGATTTGGTTGCTGCCCCTTGGATGGAGAGCTGAGAGGCTGCATGGAGCAAGGACTGGGAAAGATTTCCATCTTTTGACCTGGAAATTGAATCTCTAAGAATATAATTTAGAGGGATTAGGAGTATAGCTCAGTAGCAGAGTATTTGCCTGGGGTTCAAACCCAAATGCTGTGAAAGACAGAGAGAGAGAGAGAGAGAGAGGGAGAGAGAGAGGGAGAGAGAGAGAGAGAGAGAGAGAGAGAGAGAGAGAGAGAAACAGCAAAGTACTGTATTGCAAAAGGAAGAAACAGAAAAGGACAGATTCAGTTCTAAGATTAATGTTTTAAAATGCATATGTGTTAAAATTTTATCTTAGGTTGAAATTATAAAAACATAAATATAAATTTCATACCAAATACATGGAGAAGTTTTAGAGGAACAAAAGTCATCCATGCAGTTCTAATGTTGTATTCAGATCATGGCACAGTCTACACTGGTTCAAACACCACAAGTGAGTCCTAATATAATTGTGGACTGAGGGACAAGGATGTGCCAGGGCATCACTGACTGTAATCAGGGTGGCACTCTGGTCTGAGGTGTAGTTGTTTGGGTATGAAATGTAGACATGGGAGTATAGGTAGAGAGTCTACCCCAGTACAGTGTCTGTAGAAAGCTGAGTAACCAAGCCTGTTGAGGTGTCACGGCAGTGATCTAGCCTGTAGACATTTAAAGAAGTTAGAATGCCAGGGAGCCCGCAAGGAGCTCAGTGACATAGTGCCTGCCTAGCATGCATGAGGCCCTTGGTTCCATCTTCAAGACAACATGAGACAAAAATTTTAAAAAGAATGGTGTCTACATTCATATATTAAAATATGTATATAGAACAATATATGTAAGATGCACACTGTGAAGTTAACATGTATACAGGTGCAATTTCAAAGCTCAGAGATAAATTTGGAAACATATAAACAGTTGGAAATTTAGTTTCACCCCCCCACCCCCTCCAGTATTTAAGGCCACAATAATAATAATAATAATAATAATAATAATAATAATAATAATAGAATTGAAAAAAAGGGAAGTGAGACTGTAGTAGACAAGCATTTTGGAGGATCCAAAAAGTGGAAGAAACAGATGAAAATTCCCATCAGAATGGAGGCTTCTGCGCTCTCTACCCATCCCTGCCCCACCCTGCGTTCCAGGCCTCTCCTCCATTCCCTGATGGTTGCCAACTCTGCTTCCTCTGCTTTTGTTCTTTTTTGTTTGTTTTCAAAGGTTTGCATTTCTTACTTAGGCCCCTTGATGGGAAGCCCGAACACCAATAGCTCGCAGCTGTCTTTGAAGGGAGCTGTGGGGCTGTCCAAGAGATGGGCTCCACATCTTGTGGCTCGAGCTCTTGCAGCACTACTGGATGTACGAGAGAAGGGAAGACTCTCCACAGGCCCAGCATCCAGATTGGCCACCGGCAGCAGCTTCCAGGACCCCAGATCCAACAGTGGGCTCTCCTGGTCCAGCACAAAACATTTATAACCCCTCTAAGCAGTCCTTTGGCAAAGGAAAGCACACTGTGAGCTCAGGAAGCTAATGACCTTGAAACTATCCATTTATCTTGGCCTTTCCCCTCCATGTGAGATGCCACAAAAAGTGCCAGTCTCTCTCTTTCTCTCTGAAGAAGAATGAGTAGTGCCAGAAAGCCAGGCCTCACCCTTGCTTTTCCTCTTGGGCCAGGCTAGGAGCTGGAGCATCGACGAGAACCAGAGGGCAGAGAAAATCATTCTTGATCATTCCTGCATCCTCCATGTAGCAGAGAGCTCACCTGAGATCTGCTTCAAAGCCTAATGTCTGTCGGCTTCTCCATAAATCTTCATAAATAGACAGCGCTGATTCCTAACAAACCTCCTGCTTGGAGCCAGAGGCTGGTGACAACTCTCCCAGTTCGAGCTGTGCTGGCAGCCAGCGGTGGACAACATAGCTCCCAGCTTCCTCCACACTCCCAGCAAGAGGAGGAGCAGGAGGAGGAGGAGGAGGGCAGCTACCCCGAGGAATTGGAGCTTCTGAAATCAATGGTTCTTCTCAGTTGCCCAGCATCTGCTTCAGCGGCTGCCCTCACCCTGGCACAGGGACATCAGCTTCCTGCTGGGCCCAGCCGAAGCCAAGAGCTGGCACCGCAAGACTCCCCTTTGTTTATGGTGTGAGCCACTTGGGTGTGGGATGTTTCCTCTTCTCTTTCCTGCAACACTCAATTGGATTTGGGTTAAACAACTGATTCATGGGCTGTGGTTGGGTTGAGAAGGCAACTTGTCTTAAGCCCGGAATACAAACAAATGAACAAAAAGACTGAAATCAACCAAAATGAATAAAATTCCTATGCACTTGAAAAAGGCAAAGGCGGCTTAAGTATGCGAAAGAGCATCTCCCTCCAACCCCACATCCATCATATTGGGAAACCTCCACTTGCTTGTCGGATTTCCTTTGTCTTTTCCTCCCTACCAGAGCTGTCTGTATTTCTCTTCTTCATAGCAGAGCCCTACTCTAAGTTCTCCTACATCAGATCACGTCAAGGGTCCCTTACCATTTAGCTCTTTGGAATCTCCTTTCCAATGCCATCCAGGGGGCAGTGTGCAGAAAGCAGATTTTGGTAAAACATCTTAAGGAAGAAGAAAAAAAGAACTGATGTGGTGTTCTACCACTCACATTACTAATTCAGGGCTGTCCCTCTGCCCTGAATTGTTTCTCCCCCCCCCCATAAAATAAAATAAATGACCTTAAAGATAAAATATGTCTAGATAAATAGACAGACAAGTAATTTTCACATATATACAAAATTGTAGTTAAAATGCCCAGACTTCCATGGATACATAAAAATGTAGGTTAATTTGCTACTGTATTAATGTGAAATGGCTAAATTAATCCTTCCGTATAATGTTTGAATAGGTTATTATAAGGTGCTTAGATATTTGGCAGGCTAAGCTCCATCTTTCTTTCAAGATGTTAAGAAAATAAATGCAAATGCAGGGAACACTGCATGTGGGGCATCTGCTGTCCAACTTTCTACTTGGAATGTCAGTGTAGTATGTGGAGTAAGTAACCCAAGAACAAGGGCACAAGCTCACTGGAGCTGACTTTTTCCTCTGACCCTCTATTTACTCACATTTGAACCCAAGAGGCTTGAGGCTTGGTCACCTTCCAGTTTCCTAGCACATTTGTCTTACTTTTGTTTCCCATCTAACAAAAAGTAACTTGACCTAGTTAGAATCGAGAAGTTCAATTTATTAAAAAGTTACTGGGTCATCTCACAGGACCCAAAGGCAATGGGCCTCTCTAGGAGCATGAAATAGGAATGGGAAAAATATCAAGAGGCCAGGCTGCGGCTTGTTCTATTTGTTTTTCTGTTTCCTACTTACTCTGTTCTTCTCTGAAAGTTAACTTGCTTAGGAGCTGCTTTTACATGAGGAAAGATGGTCAACCCAGCTCCTGAGTTTGAAGCTGTCACTTCACCCCAGCCCAGAAGGAGCCAATAGCCACTCCCAACTTAGAACGTGATAATCAACAGCACATTGCACCTGCCCAAGTCCTCTCAGTGGCCTCTCGCCCTGCCTGCCTATTTGCCTTGCTCCTTTCTCAGAGCATCCTGTTCTTGTTCTGAGCATGGGAGGCCTTTTGCCTCTCCCTTAGGATACCAGTTAAACGTTGGTGTTATTTATTTATTTGGTTTTCAGTTTTCTCTGGGATCTTCTTAATTGCACCTGTTTATTATGTTTCATCTTGTTTTCAGGCTACTTATTGTACTCTGAGGTCTGCTTGATTTTGCTTGTATAGCTCTAATTAAGATTGGAAGAATGGTTTGCTTTGTTTCTAGGTAGCTACATGGTGTCTTCTGCTGTCGTATGCATATATCTATTTTCCTGATCTTTCATAAATAAATATCTTACTGAGAAATTCATGGGTGTGATGAGGGTCCAACACATGGAAGGGTTTACTTCAGGATAAACAAAAGAAGAGTTGGCCAGGTAAGGTACCAGATTTTAAGGTGGGAGGACTCCTAAGTGAAAGAGTAGAGAGATCTTTACTCTAAGACATTGACATCAACTCAATGAATGCTCCTCTTCTTTAAGCTAAATTCCCTTTCGTTTTGCTTGAGGGTAAAGAACTGAGCTTGGGGCAGGGGGAGAACTGGGCTGCCTTGTCGAAAGCTGGTAGAAAGGTCAGGGGAGCAGTCCGTGGAGCAGGTACTCAGTAAGCAGAATTCAGTGCCTGCTGGCTGAGCGTGGTGGCTTGGGCAGCTTGGCCTCCCTGCTGCAGTAGCTTTCTGGGTTGTCTGAACTGATCCTTTCTCCCTCAGTGTCTTTTGTCAGTGGCCTTCTGGACCCTCTGGATTCCAGAAAAGCATTGAACATTCTTCTTGCTGATGATAATCTGCATATTTATAGGTTTATTTCCTTATTCTTTAAGATATTTATTTATGAAAGATCAGGAAAATAGATATATGCATACAACAGCAGAAGACACCATGTAGCTACCTAGAAACATTTCCTTATTCTTTCCTTATTCTTTCCTTATTCTTTAACCAGTAGGAGTGAGAATAATGTGCATGTCCGCCATCTTGAAAAGAAAATGATTGATTTCTAATTTCAAATTACAGGACAGAGAATCTAATTGGTCCATCTCAGATGGTGAGCTCCCCTATTCCAGCAAACTGGGGGTGGGAAGGTGTGATGGTTGCCAAGGAAACATACAGTGAAAACAGTTCTCAGGGTACAGGTCATTGTGTGCTCGACAGATGACCCTAAGCAGCCACAACACTGAATTTTAAGGGTTGAACTTCTGTTGTTGTGTTTGTAGACTCTTTTTTTCACTGTCTCATTCCTACAGAGCCTAGTTCCATGTAACACTCTCCTTGTATCCTAAAGCAGAAGCAAAGGCAGTGGTGAGTTGCTAAATGTTTAATAACTGGCTCTCTGCTGGGGTGATGGAGTGGGCTTCCTGATTTGCAGCAGTTGCTAATTCCTGCCCTGTAAGTCCCCACACTATGGTGGATCTTGGCATTCTGCAAGGGCCCCAAGAGTGACTCCTGGAATTGTGTGAGAGTAACAGCAGTGCATCACTGGTTACTGCAGCACCTATTGTACTGTCCCGGCCAGAGCGCCATCCACCAGCAATGCTGGGTAAATTTATTAAGATTCTTTGGTTGCAAAGTGAAAAACCCAAATGTTGTGGTTTGTGTCCAGTTGTCTCCTCAAAGCCTCATGCAGTCATGGGTGGCTTCTAGAGTTTGAGATTAATTCATGATCCAATGCTGAGAGTATGGGGCTACACCCGCCACCCTGGGGCAACTAGCTTGAATATAATACAGGGAAGGGAGAGAGGCTAGCTAGCCGACTCAGCTGCTGCCCCTCCCTTTTTCTCTTTGCTGTTTTCTGCCACCATGAACACCTGCACTGTGCCATGTGCTGGTCTTGGAGCCAGCTGAGTATCTACTGAAACCCCCACTCACTGCGAGCTGAATAAACTTTTCCTTCCTTAATTTTGGGTGCCAGGTATTTTGCCCCAGCACTGAGAGAAAGGTAACTAAAACACCAAATAATGAGATCTATCAAAAAATAAATGCATTGGTGAAAGACTACAATGTGTGATGTCACCCAGAAAGAGCTGAGTGACCAGGACTTGGGAATCACCAGCACTGCTCTGGTGACCCCAAAGCAACATTTCTTTGATCTTCTCTTCCACATTTCACAATATTTGTGACTTGACTCCTTGACTTTCCTCCTATTTTAAGTCTCCAACTCCAGATAAAATTCCTGAGAGAGAATCTAATTGGAAAATTAGATGCCTTGGCCTGGATCCTTATCCTAGCATCTGTGTGGCTGTGGGTGCAATTCCAAGAACTGAAAGAAAAAAAAAAAAAAAAGAAAAGAAAAAAATAGAGGTCTCCTTACTTGGTAAAATATACTTCTGAGTTCAGTCATCTCAATCAAAAATATAGTGTATGCGGGCAAAAAGGTACATGATTTGTAGGACAAAATGAGAGTGTGTGACAGATTTCTTGTTCTAAAATTACTGAGAGTTCAGGATGAAGCAGCAGAGTATGAACTCAAGCATGGAGTGTTTTCCTGACCAGAGATCCCTGGGCAACTGTACAGGTCGTGTGCCCCTGAAGGGGCCTCCTCCTGGAGTCAAACTGGGACTTCCGTCTTGGGTACTCTCTCTTATTCTCTCTTGAATTGCTCAGCTGGGAAAGCCACAAGGTAGCCCTTTGAGAGGCTCTGTGGCAAAGGGGTAAGACGTGCAGTCACTAAATAACTGAGTGTGGGCGGAGAGAATGGCCCCACTCCTGCCCCTGTCTTGATCTCAACGAGCCTTCTAATGACAATGAAGTCCTCAATGTTATGTTCATTCTCCTGAGAGACTTGATCAGTCACCCAGCCGACCAACAGGGGGTGACCAAAATGCTGTGGTGAATGCGGCTGCTGAGTACATGCTGCAGAAAGGTGGGCTCGTGAAGTATTACCGGGCATCCTCGTTCACCTTATTTAAGGATCCAGCACCAAGTGACCTGTGGCTGCTCTGCGGGTCACGATGATCACAAAAGGGAAATTTTTTGTATTGGTTCAGGATGTGAACGCAGCTGTGAGGTGCAACTGTCTCTCAGGAAAGAAAACTCAGCAAAGAGGTCTTCCAGAACTACCTCAGAAAGTGGCAAGAAGGGCAGGATCAGTGTGTTCGAAGTTTGGAAGCATTTTGGAGGGGATTAATGGCAACATATCTTTCACCATCATCATATTTTATTTTTTTAAATCACACTTTTAAAACTTAAATATTAACTATATTTTTGGCCACTCATATATCTGCATTGATAAAACCCAGAAATGGCAGGACAACGAATGTTGTTTTAAGATTTAGAGAATAATTTGTTATCCTACAACAACTAACT
>PVKN010003235.1:11059-38356 GCA_004027915.1 Capromys pilorides | reverse complement strand
CAGTGGTCTAAAGCGCCTGCTTGGGAGGGCTCAGGCAACTGCGGGGACTGCAGTTCGATCCCCGGCACCACATGCTGCGCCAGCGCCACCACCAGGGCAGGCTGAGCCAGCCACAAAATGAATAAATAAAGAAACAAACAAACACAACAAGCAAACAAATAAATAAATAAATAAATAAAATTTAAAAAAAAAAAAAAAATGTGTACTAATATTGTTTGGACAAGGTATTAGGTCTGCATCTTGTCCTCTGAAAAACTATTATGAAGACAACAATATGCATGGTATTAATTATTATAACCATCCTACTAACTTGTTTTGAAATTGTTTTATTGCTATTTTATCTTTTTTTCTCATTAAAATGAATATTTTTTAAAAAAAATGACTATGTTTATGGTAAGAGTCAAAGCACTTTTGTAAGGTACCAATGGCAAACTGGCTGAGAAAAACACACTGATAAGATAAAAATGATATTTTTTCTACCATGTGTGCCCAGCATAACATCAAACAGAAACTAATTTGCTCGACACATTGTGTGCCCATGAATATCTCTGGTGCTGAGTTTCTGACTCTTTCCCAGGATGGCTCCCCCTAAAATAATACTTTTCATTGTCATTTTTTTTCCTAGATAATATCTCAAGGTCTAATGGTTTCATTCAACATTTAACATATGGTGAATTGAAATCTTCCTAATCATCTTCTAAGCCAAACTTCTAACTATATTATTATACTTTTTGCTCTGTTTTTAATAGCTTGGAGACTTAACTTTTGATGTGTATACTTCAACAGACATTGACGCTTCCTTTGGAATTTGGGAGGAAAGAATCAATAATTCAAATAAAGCTAAGCATTTTGACCTGCTAGCTGAGCATAATTAGTCTAATGCTGTTGCATAAGTGAATTGTGGCTTTATGTGTCCTAGGCAGCATTAGACAATAACCCTTCTTGCCCTCTCCAGAGTGCTCTTTTGGAAAGCTTACTGCTCTAGTTAGTTCAATGCTATTTATTTTTACTTGTGTTCATTATTTTAGTCCTCAAGAGTAATGTTCAATGTTTAGCAACAATAAATTTTATTTCCCATGTGTAAGTCTAGCTACAAAGCTGATACAAATCTTTCTAAATCTTTCGCTCCACCTCATATGCACACATTATTTTCATTTTTAGTTGTTGTTGTTACCAGCCAAACATTTAACATTCTGTTTACATTCTGTTACAAAGTCATCTCCATAGATTCTGATCAAAAGTGTAGCCTAAAGCCCAGGAGGCTTCTTGCCTGGCTCTCTGCACCTGGGCTAGCAAATCTTCCTCTGGCAAATCAACTACACAGACATCCAATTTTGAGCGGTGGTGTTGGCTTTAACCTCTAACTTCAAAACATGCTGTCTCTCATCATAAGCAATCAGTCAACAATCATTTATTTCTATCCATAGAATGCTTTCCTAAAGAGTTGCTTAGGTAGGGCTAGGGAGGTACTTAGTGGTCTAAGTGCCTCGTGGCAAGCACAGGGTCCCGCGTTTCATCCCCTATATCACACGGCAAGCTGGCCCTGGGACCCCAAGTGCACCCAGCTGGCCCAGAACTGGGCATGGTGGCACACACTTGTAATCCCAGTGCCAGGGAGGCTGAGATAGAAGGATCACTATAGGTCTGAGCTGTGTAAGGAGAACTTGGACCAAACAAATGAATAAAGAAAGAGTTGCTTATATAAAAATAAATAAATAAAACCAGAGTAAATGGTAACAGATGGCAAAAAAAAAAAAAGTGACTTTTCAAAGTTGCTTAAACTTAACTAAGAATTCTAGGAGGTCTCAAGAGTGAGCGGTACATATAGAGGAAACAAAGCGACCCTCAAGTCAGATATCGGTTTTGATTTGTAGAAGGATGACACTAAAATAGCCTACTTTAAAGTACGCTTTTATTCTTCCAGCTGTATCGAAAACTTTGTAAATACTGTTTCAAGGAAGCAAACTCCTTTGTCCATTTAGGCTCTATCAACATTTTCCCTAAAGTAAATTAATCAATGAATATTAATTAAGTGGCACAGTTTACTCTGGTTTATACTTGTGAAGTAGAAGATCTGGGCAGGACAAACAGGTTAAACAACCGTAAAAAGTCTTCGCGGTGTGGAGACGGGGCCACAGGCATAGAAGACAGAACCTGAAACGACTGCAGGCCCTGGGTTCTGTATGCCGCGAGACCATTTTCTAGTCTCTGTTTACATCTCGCGCAAAACCAAGGGAACCTCTGGTAGGACAGCTTGAATCTGATGACATCCAGCCCAAATAAACTGCTGATAAGACAACCATCGCAAATGCTCTTTTGCGTTAGGGAGAAGAATTGAGAAATTCCAGATGCAAAAGATTCCTCTCCATTGTCCTCCAGGCCCTTGTAAGCCTCTTCACCAGCCTGCTTTCATTCCACCCAGCATACTTCTTTTCACCTTTCCATAAATGTGCATGTTTGCTGCCTTTTCTGTGTGTCTTTCCTTAAACAAGAATAAACATTCTCTGTTAAGGACACCCAAAACCCAGAGGGAACTACTGTGAGACAGGCAGGCAAGATAGCTCAGCCAACTAAGCACCTTCTTAGGCAAGAGCCGGGGCACCACATGCCATGCTGACCTCACCCCCAAACACACTGAGCCGGCCACCAAGGCCCAACATGGTGGTGCACGCCTTATAATCCCAGGGCTGGAGAGGCTGAAGCAGATGGATCACTTCAAGTCCAAGCTGCATAGTGAGACCCTGGACCAAATAAGTTAAAAAAAAAAAAAATACTTTGGGACCCAAAAGCCCCATAACACTGAGATCTCTAATGTCATAAGTAACCCCAGCAAAGGATGGTAGAAGATTTCTTGACAGGCAAAGACATCAAGGGAAAGAGAAGGACAAATCCAGGAGGAGAAAAGAAGCAAAGGAGGAGTCTACCGATGTGCCCCTTGTCCCCAAATCTCTCCCAACTAACACTGGGCAGCAAAGCTTAAGCCTGACCCATAGGGACAAGGCTGCCATTCGAGATCTGAGGGAGTAAGACCATATTGGCCAGAACAACCAACTTGCCTCCTGGCGGAGGTTTCCAAACCCTTGCGAGAGAGCTCCCTCTGAATTTTTTAAGACTTTAATGAAATAATTTTTTAAAAATGCCTTCAGTTGAGATCATTTCCACCCCATGCTCAGCAGGTTCCTGCTTTATTTATGCCTTCTTTAAAAATAACATTATTAAGGAAATGTCCTCTGAGGAGCACCAAACTTATAAATTGTGAAACTGTCCCTCTTGCCTTGGGAGAATGAGTCAGAATGAGAGGTTAAGGCTGCCCAACTGGGAGGAGGCAGGAATACGACTAAAACCTTCATGAGTGCAAACAAAACTATCCTCAAACAGAATTACAGTGCTAAGTAGACAAAACTCACAAGCGACAGACGGAATATTTATACTAAAAGAAGTAATATATTATAGCATTTTATTGCAATTTACAATCTAGTTATTGGGTTGTGGTTTGTTTGTTTGTTTGTTTGTTTGTTTGTTTGTTTGTTTGTTCTGCCAACATTTTATCACATCTTTAGGGAAAAAAAATCATATTTTCCACTATAACTAACCTGTTCCTACTGGAGCTGACTTTCCATTCCTCTTTTTAAACTGCAAACACCTTTCAAACGATTTTAATTCTAAAAGAACAGTAGCCCAAGCTTCATTAACAAACACATTACAGTTCTCCAGCTTGTTTTCCCTGCCCCTTCCTAGGGATGGCTCAGGGACTGCGCTGGGAGGATCTGTGCTCTCTTCCTCAGGTTCCGGGCTTTGATGGGGATGAAGCAGCAGGCAAATTCCCTGGGCTACTTTGCATGTTAAAGGTTCTCCTGGCAGGTATCTGCTTGAAGATCTGAAGGCTCCTCTCCTGTGTGAGCTAGGGCAAACTCTCTTTAGTGACATGCATTGACAATAAGAAGCATATTTAACAAACTTCAACAGCCTTTTGTATCTCTCCTTTCTAAAACAAAAACTCTATATTATATTAGAGAAAGTTTGGACCTAATGTTTATGGGTCCCTTCACCCCACTGCTCCCAGTTGCCTGCAGCATAAAACCTTTAACATGTCACTGCCTCTTAATTCTATGAACAGAGGCAAAAATCACTAGGACTATTTTTAAATTACTTTACCAATTCTTTTGACTTTGTGATTCCACTTGCATATCGCTCACTTATTTTCTATATAGGACAGAAGTATTTGAATTATGCATAAAATCTTTTCAAAGGCATTTTTCAGATAAAGCACTTTATATTATTAAGCATTGTAAAATTATTATTGCACATCATTTTTATTATGTAGCTCATTTTAAATGAGCCAGAATATTTTTATCATTCAAGAAAAGCCATAGTTTATCATCATAAATTGAAAATATATCTATGCATTTTTCCCATAAAATATGCATGCATGATTTTCAACTCCATTTAACTAATGTGTTTTGGAAATATGTTACAACAGTAAATGCAACAAATCTCAGTCAAGGGAAAAAAAGTAATATAAAAAGTGTGATTAATAGCAATACACTTTTTTTTTCATTTTACAGAAGTCCCTGTTCTACAATATGAATCATTTTACATAGATAACCTGTATATTTCCATGCCGTTTATCTAAACTGTAGCATATCACAACTCTGGATGTAGAATTACAAATAACATCAGAGAAGAAACTCTCAAAACAACATAAATTACCCATAATGCATTTACAAGGAAAAAATTGCAACTGAAAAGAACTAAAAGAATAATCAAAAAGAATCTGATATTGCCCACAACATGAGTGCAGGTATGTTCAGAAATGCAGTGTGTTTATAATCATATTCTTAGCATTTATGTCTTAATTGAATCAGCAATGTGGAAATGAAAACTGTTATGTCACTTGACTTGGTGATCACACTTAGCGCCTGGTAAACACATAAAAGACATAGATAGTTCTGTATGTAAACTTTTTCCTGATTAAGATGCTTTTCTCAGATGTGACTTCACAGTAAACCCAAGCCAGTTTTTAAAATGTATATTGAGAACTTTGAATGAGCACACTTCTCTAAGGCAAAATTAGTGTGTGGTTTCTACTGTCAAAGCATTACTGCGCACGTACAGGAGGTCTAATTTTATGGCTTGCATGGTTGATAGGAGCTAGAGCTTTCCGTTCAGCCATACATGTCATGAATAACAATACACTGAATTTACATAGCTATTTTCCTCAGTGGAATTCCAAGAACTACATAATCTTATTTGGACTCATCTTCTCCTCAAGGAGCTACAAACTAGGAAATGTCTCCATCTTAAACAAGGGAACAAGAAGGTATACAGAGATGGGCACCAAGTAAATTAGAAAACAATTTTTTGGCAATAGCACAACTTCAAATCACCTCTTACATTTTTTGCTGTCCAGGCCCAGGCACCTTATTTTTGCATTGGCTATCCTCAGACCACCAATGTAAGACAGACAAGACTCAGTACAGAGACAACCAGACATGTATGCTTTCAGCCGGCCTCTCTCCACAGCCTTCCCCACCATTATTGACTCCTATCTTCCTAGCTCACATTCACACCACCTGATGGTATCACATAATTGTGCCTTCTACAGGCTAACACCCGTCCTTTGCCTCAGCTCCCAGTGGTCTGATCTTCCTAGACTTTGTTTTCTGCACATAGATCTCTCCTGTTCATTCTTTTAGATTAGCAAACCACCAACAGGACTCTCTCCTTGACGAAGGCTTCTGTGCTCCAGTTCTCCTTTCTGGCTTCCCTGGGTGTGATGTCACTGACTCCTAGGAAGGGCCCCAGCCAGCCCCCAGTATCCCAATGGCCCCAGCTCCCTCTCTAGGACAAAGGAAACAGAGGCACAAACTAGGCCCCAGGAAAACTCACCCTTATGTGGTCACAGGTATCCTGCCAATCACTGGTCAGAAGCTACTGACACTTAATGTACTTCACAAGGGACACAAAGGTAAAGAAAGACCAATTTGTGGCTGAACAGACAACCCCAAGATAAGCCTCCAGAAATCCCCGGACTGCAATGTAACCTTCCTTTAAAAAGGCTCATTGGATAATAAGTCTTATTGCTCAGACTTTGGTATGATTAGCTGTATTACTCCTGCAATAATCTATAACACTGTAAAAATCTTTAAAAGGTGACAAACGTGCACACAAAAGCACAAGGCTAAGAGTGGCTAAGATAGTAGAAACTGGGACTTTGCTACCGTTTGCACTGACCCGAACCCAGGATTCCCACCTCTGGACTTCCCATTATGAAAAAAAAAAGTAGATAAATCTATATTTGGTGCAGTCATTGTGGCCAGGCTTTCTATTTTTTCTATTACTTGCAAGTGCAAATAATACAACAAGTGCCTTCCTACGTAACACATCATTCAGGTTTTTCCCCCACTAAGTTTTGACCTGACCAGGCTCTTATTTTTCACATACTAATTAATGGTCAAGGACCAGGGAGATAGCTCAGTAGAATAAGCGCTTGTCTGGCAAGTGCAGCGTCCTAAGTTCAATCCCCAGTACCGCAAAAACAAAAAACAAAACAGATCTAATTAATAGCCAAAGCTCTAAACCTTACTGTTAGACTTGTTCACCGTTTAATTTTTAACTGGAAACACTTCTCAACATTTGCTCTATGAGACTACAGCCCGTTCATCTTTTGGAGAAAACAAAATGATGAGATAGGATAATATTTATGCATGCATGAACTCTGTCTTAAAACAAGGGAACACAAAGTGCTAAAAAAGTAAATAATTTCATCACAGAAGAACCAGGTTTGAGTCTGCTCTTCATTACCCACTGAAGTCATTTAAAACTCTCCAACACTCAGTTTCCTTATCCATGAAATAAAGATAGCAATATCTACCCACAGAGTTGCCATCAACATTAAATGAAAACACATAGACATGTATAACTGTTATTATTATTGTTGACCATAGTAATTACATAAATATCTTGTCTTCATATGAATATATGGCATTTAAAACCAATTTCTTTCTGAATATGTCTCCTATAATTTTGGAGACATGAGATCTTCTTGAGAAGATCCCATCAGCGGGGTAGCCTATGAACAAAAATAGTTTGCTTCTTACAGTTCTGAAGGCTGTAGTATACATGAACAAAGTACTGGCAGATCCAGTTCCTGGCCAGGGTTATCTTCTCACTGTGTCCTCAATGTGGTAGAAAAGGGCAAAGCAGCTCTCTGAGGCTTCTTTTATAAAAGCACTGACTAACATTCACCCGAGATCTAATCACCTCCCAAGGCCCCACCTAACACCACTGATGACCAGGCTTTCAGCTTATGAATTTTTGAGTACAAGCATCCAGACCACCGCATGTGCCTCAGAATCTCCCTACAAAACCCAAGTCACAAGCAGAAGTTACCTTTCTTGCAGAAGCTCAGTTCTAATTAGAAGTGGGCCTGAAAAGACAACGGAAGGAGTCCTCTGGTCTTGGGGATGCACTGGTAGTGCAGGTCACATCAGTAACATCAAAAGAGCATACGGTCTAGCCTGCCATCACCACATCAGACCTCAAAAGCAAACAGAAATTCTAGGAATTTCCTCATGGGCAGATTTTGAATATTTATTTCTCTTTGTATACTGTGAGTTTATCTGCTCATGGTTGTCTCTGTAATAGAGCTCAACCTCTGAACTGTGTGAGTGTCCCATATCATTATTTTTCTTCAGAAAATATTTTCAAAAAGTAAGCAGTATTTTAAAAGTTGGAAGTTCATTTGCATTCCCTTGTTTCCTTTCGTTTTCCACTTCATGAGTAAGTGACCATAAATATCCAGGAACTAAGACGTTTTGGAAAGAATTTGAGATTTATTTCTCACAGACCTAAAGGAAAAATTGGCTGCTCCAAGGGCTTGGGGATTTCCTAACCAAGCAGAAAAGTAGTACATGTTTCTCAGCATGCTGTCCTTAAGTTGTCATTGTCATTTCCATAATGCTTAGATCCTGTGATTTTTAAATGGTTGTATTATCTGCACTATGCAGCACCATGCTGATGAGGGCTACAAACATTTCCTTGTAGAGTTTAGGCTTCTGTCCCTTCTGTCAAGACTGGTAATTGTCACTGTCTTCATTTCTGCCTGCGTTTCATGTGGACGTGGACATTAACTTCTGCACCAATTTCCATGAATACGCCTTGCAACCTTGTTGATCATCAAGCCTGACAAGAATAACCTTGAGAATGTGTAAGTCAGCTGAAAGCAGATCAGAGAAGCACGGCCAGTAAGTGCCTGGATGTTCCTGAGACAAGGGTATTTGTTAAACGAGGGTATTTGCAGCCCTTGTTGCTTCCCTGAAACCTGGATCCATAGCCCACCATTGGTCCCCAGCTCTATTCCCAGGGCTCCTAGAGATGACTCAAAGGTCAACATTGTCATGTTCCCCATGGTTTCTGCACAGAGTCCTGGCACTGCCTGGAGTTGGACAGACAGGTTATTTACCAATTTATACAACTACTCACATTCTATGGAATGTTGTTTCCTCAGCTATAATACATAAAACAATGACAATATATGGACATCTTCTCCTGTCTCTGAAGTAGAAAATAAAAGAGTCTAAGTGATATTACTTTCTTTAAAAGCATTTAATGCCTTAAAAATGTCTAGAGCAAGCCAGGGATGGTGGCTCTGACTTGTAATCCCAGCACTCAAGAGACTGAGACAAAAGAATTTCAAGTTCAAAGCCAGCCTAGACAATACGGCAAAACCCTGTCTTTAAAAAACAAGAGCAGGGCCAGCCAGATAGCTCAGCAGACTAAATTGCCTGCTTATGCAGATCACAGTGGCCAGAGTTCAATCCCCGGCATGCCATGCTGGCCCCGTCCCTGAGGTGCACTGAGACTGCAATTGAGACTGGGCGTGGTGGTGAACACCTATAATCCCAGCACTCACAAAGTGGAGACAGGAGGGTCACTATGAGTTTGAGGCCAGCCTGGGAGCTACAAAAATGAACACAAGGCCAGCCCAAATTGCATAGTGAGATCCTGTCTCAAAAAAAAAAAAAAAAAAAAAAGAAAGGAAAAAAGAAGCTAAAAGACAAAGTAGTCTCCCTTTTATATAGAAAGAATCTGATCACAGGTTACTTAATGTTCTGAGCATCAGGATAACCTGTCTGATTTGTCTTCTCCTTCTTTACTCACCAAATACATATTAAATATTAACTACATGCCCAATATTGTTCTAGCTGCTGAGATGTAGAAAACTTACATTTAGTTGGGGAGAAAAACAATAAGCAAATCATGAAAATGACAAGATCAAATTAACAGTTTTAATTTATACACTAACTCTAGTATATACGATAGACTTTCATGGGAAAGCACCAGGCTCAGGCCACAGGAGGGAGATGGGATGGGCCTGGCCCGAGTGGAAGCAGGAGGTGGTAAGGGCGCTTGCTGTCAGGAAATGTTTTAAATAGAGTGCGGGCAGGATTCTCTGATGCAATGGATGAACAGGAATAAATGAAAGGGTGTCAAAGTACCCTTCTTGACCAGGGAGGAAAAGAGTCTTTTACTGAGATGGGAAATAGTGAACAAGCATGTCTGGGCAGAAGCCGAAAGTTTTCTTTCCCTATCTTAGTTTAGGCAACTACTCAGTATTAAATGTAGCGGTCAGATGAGCAGCTGCATAGCAATGTCTGGAAGGCAGGGCAAAAGTCAGGGGTGGGCACAGGATTTGAGACTCACCAGGATAAAAATGATACTCATATAATTAGATAAAATCGCTTGGGGAGTGAGAGGTAGGTAACAAAGAGAAGAGGATCGAGAAAGGAGCCCCGGGGCCAGCAAGATAGCCCCGCAGTCGAAAGCACCTGCTTAGGCAAGCTTAGACAGCCACAGGGGACCACAGTTTGATACCCGGCACCACATGCCCCACCAACCCCGCCCTCAAGGAGGGTTGAAGTGGCAAAAAAAAAAAAAAAAAAAAGAAGAAGAAAAAGAAGGGAGCCCTGAATAATTTCAAAATACATGGGTTCAAGAAGATGAGGAAGATGAGTCAGGAAAGGTGGCAACCAGGAGGTTAGAGAGGCTCCAATTCTCCCCGCTTGGGTCCTGATGGCTCTGCCTGACACACTGGGTCCTCCATAATCAGTCCCTGTATGAACCTCTGTGCCATGAGCAGCAATGTCCCCGCCCCTCCCATTTTGTTCATGCCCACGTCTGCACCCTTGCCAGCAGGGCTGAAAAGGAGAAAGAGTGAGCCCCTCATTAACGGGTTGGCACCGAGTCTCTGAGTGGCCAGACACAGTCCCCCATCCTACCCACTGCGCATGCTCCACCTTAGTGACTCCATGACAGCCCACTTTGACCTTCCATCTCACCTTCCTGTAGCGTGATGCTCCAAAGCAAAAGTTTTCAGCAATTACTAATCAAGTACCCACTGCACATCTGGAAGACAGCAATGAATGAAGCACGAATGTGGCTCCCCTGTGGCTGCCTTCACTTTAACATTCACTCAGCCTTTCATTAAACAGTGCAGCATATGCACTATAAGATCCTCTGCAAAGTCTCAGAAGAGCTGAGAGAACTCAAGCTTAGACCTGCATAGGGACCTCAAAATTCAAAACTAGAAAGGCCCTTGGAATTCTCCAAAAGGGGGACTCATAGGGGGACTAGAGCCTAAACTCCTCAGGAAGTAGTCAGGGGTCTGACAAATCTAACATAGTTGGTAAAATGAGTCTATACACATACGAGTACTGTATGTGTGCTTTTCCTCTGGAAAGGATCTGTAGCCTCACTAGATACTCAAAGGCCTCTGTAAACCAAAAGAAGGTTAAGAAAGCACCATTTCAGAGCAAATTTCAAAAGAATTTTTTCCAAAGGAACTCTGAGATAGAGGCGGACTGCGGCATGACCACGCCCTCAGTTCTGGTGCCCTGGTGTATCTCTCAGCCACATGGAGTCCACTGGGAGGGCCCGGGGTGTCAAATCTACAAAGCCTTCTGCCTCTGGCTTCTTCCAGAGCTGTGGCTAAAGGCACTTCCTGCATGCTTCCCTCAAAGCATCACTTCTGTCCCTTCCAATGCAGCAAAAGGAAGGAGTAGGTAAAATCCAAGCACTGAGAGCATAAAAATCTACAATTAGAATCGCTCCACTTGGAAGTAACTGCCTCATAGATGGAGACTGCTGAGGGGTGGAAATGGGCACTTGCATCTAATACATGATGCACTGTGTAGAGTGTATAATTTTGTGATCTTTATTTCTTTTTTGTCTGTATTTAGGGCAGGGTCTACAGGGTGCACAGGGTCTCACTACATAGATTGAACTTGTAGTGATCCTCATGTTTTCAGCCTCCCAAGACCTGGGGTTACAGGCACACACCACCATGCCAGGTCTCAGTTGCCCTCTCAGAGTGCCCCAGGGGCGGGGCCAGCACAACACACAGGGAATCAAAACCTGGCCACTGTACTCTGTGCTTTAGTCCTCTGAGCTATCTGACTGGCCCAATTTATTTCTCTTTGAATTCATTTTAAGCATCTAAATAAATAGCTGTATTGTGAAGAAAAAAAAAAAAAAGAATCTCTCCAATTTTTTAAAAAAGGTAATTTTCCATTTCACTTTTCAGTTTACTTTATTAAATTAAAAATTCAAAACTTCATGATAAGGTTCTGGGCTAGTAACACAGAACTAGCAAAGCAGAAATGAAACTATCACTTTCTCAATTTGGAGCCTTTTTTCAAATATTCTCGAAATCTGTGTGGCCAGATTTTTGATAGAACAATAAACTCAACATGTCTACAGCTAGCTATCTTTGTTAAAATAAGGCACTTATATTCATGTCTTGATTTAAAAAGAAAAAAAAGAAACCTTTCCCATTGTCCTCCATTTGTTTTTGTATTTACTCCCTCTTCTCTGAATATGAATGCCCATCTTACTACAATTCTACTGTTTCCCTGATGATGCGCTAAATTTTCCCACCCTTGCAACACTATGGCACTGCCCGGAGTTTCCTTTTACACCTTTAAATGAAATGTCAACTTTGTACGTGAAAGCTTCAGGAAGCATATCCTGGAATACATTCACAGTGGCACCCTGCACAACCCACCAGAGAAAATGCCGCACCCCACTGCTGCTGTAAGCTCCCTGTAACCTGAGACTTCCTCTTAGCAGGATCTACCTCTCCCCAGACAGCCATGTTTGCCAATCTTCCTTTTAAGGTTTTGGTTTTAGAAAAATGATTTTGAGCAAATCTGTGGAGAGATGACAGAGAACAGGATGCACCTTTCTGTTCTGCCCCTTGAGATGTAGTGTAAGATCACTCAAGGTGTGGGACTGAAGAGCCGGGTATTTTACAAGTGGTGGCAAACTTCTGCTTCAGGAAGTGATGACCTCTTTGGTTATAAGTCAGAAAGCACACAATAGTGTGATCAGGGGCAAGACAATAAGAAAGTTCAATTGTTCTACCATTTTTAATGAAAGGGATTTTGAGTTGCTAGAGAAGTGGAGCAGGAGGGCACACAGATTAGGGAAATGAAGTGAAGAGAGAGAACTGGCAGTTGGCAGGAAGCTGGGCTTCCCAAAATAGAGAACACTGATAGTCCATTTTAAGGAATGCGTTATTGGTGTTTTGCTTCAATGAAACTCCTGTTTTTACCATGGGGTCTTTATGAGATACTTTGCTTTTGTGAGTGACATCTGAAGTAAATTATGCTGCACATCACAAAGAAAACAAAGACCCAAAAGCAAAAAGAAAATTTGGAGTGCTTTATTAGCTGAGCTCAGCGGCCACATTCTCCTAAGGGTCAAGTGAATGAAGCATCTTGTTGAGGTGAAACAAAGAATTTAAAGGGAGAAACCACAGGGGTGGGGGTGGAAACGTGAGTCACAAAGCATCCTTAACTGGGCCATGGCATTCTGGGCAGGCAGAAATGGGGAGGGAGAGTCATCAAGTGTCCCTGGCCAGGAGGTTTGGGGCACAGAGCATAAGAGTCCTTGAAGCAAGCTGAAACAAAACTACACGCGTAATCTGTGAGGCACAGACAGTCAAGATTGCAGCACGGCTGTGGTTGGCTCATCCCTGAACACCAGAAGTGGAGCGGGGGAAGGGGGCCTATGGCTGGGTGCCTTAACATTTTAGATTTTGAGTTACAGGAAGGACACTTGGTGCCTGGAATGCCTGCAATTAGGGAGAGCATCTGTGACCAGGGCCAGGGTTCATAAAGAGAACAAGGTTTTACAATGCAGCAATCACAAAGTTTGTTACAGAAAGGGGTAACAGAGTCAGCTTATAACAAGCAGGTTACAAAGTTTTGGTTAAACAAAAGTAAGAACAGAGTTCAGACTAAACAAAGGCAAGGGCATAGTTTGCTTGGGGGCAGGAAGTCTTATTTTAACTAGGATATGGGTTCAGTTAATTCTCAGTTTGAGCGCTGGAACACCTGGGGTCGTATTTTGTCTCTAAGAGGCTTAGCATATTCCATGGTTTATGGGGTGGAGGGGTGTGAACCGAAGTTTAACTTTTAACCTACTTCCAGCAAAGTGGAAGCAGCCTTACAAAGTGAAGTTACTCATGACTAGCTTATGACATTATACCATCTTACAATAAATTAAGGAGAAAACTTTGTGTTCTACATTTTGCTTGAGTCTCAGGGCATAGAAAAGGAAAAAGACACAGGAGTCAAGATGACAGTGAGTTTGCAGATTTTCAAAGGCAGAAAATTACAGGCTGATAAATGACTAAGAAAACAAAGTCCTCCCTTCAGAATCCTCACACATAGTGGAGAGATGCTGGGTCACCTGGGCTTTTCCAGAAGTGCAGAGCCACTCTATGAGAATTGCAATGATATCATACCTTATACCACTGGGGGCACTGTTGAGGAGTTCTATACACATAGAGAAGGCTGCTGCTTCTTTATATACTATGGGTCAGAGCCTCCCTAGAGCCTCTCAGCAGCAGGAATAAGAAAGAAAACCTAGACAGGGAAAAGACAAACACAACCTCGCGAGGACCAACTGCAGGTCCCATGTTTATCGCACAACTTCCAGCCTCCACAACCAGAGTGACCCACAGAAGGAGCTGGCACCCTCACCCACAGAGGCACACACACACACACACACACACACACACACCCCTGGCTCAGGACCTGGAGAAGTGAAGGGCAGTGGCCCAGCAGGAGCCAGAAGAGCTGTGGGCCTCACTGTGGCCTTGTGCCAATGACGGGAGCAGTAGGTCAGTGACAAGGTGCCTGAACTGCAAGAGTGGCTGCACCACAGTGCACTGCCACAGTCAGTGTCTCACTCTGGGTAACAATGGAAGGAGTCAGTCTCACTTCACATTGTTGTCCTGAACCCACGGACTTTACCTGTTTGAAAAACAGCGCTGTATGTTATCGATGATTTACAGTACACATCACATCCGAGGATGCTTTATCTCAACCCTGAAAGGTGCTGCCACCCAGGTGGGATGGAAACTAAACCTTCCAAAGGCTACTCCATCATCCTATTATAGGCAGCTAAGTTAGGTAGAGATGTTACAGGCAGTCAGCAAGGGCTAGGCTTCCAAAGGAGTCAGCACAGAGGATGATAACACATCAAAACTGTGACTGAGGCACATCTGTTGGAGCCAGGCTTCAGGATAAAGAAGGAATGAGTAAGCCTACGTGCCTTCCCAGGGATAAAATTATTGGTATTACCTGGACCAATAAAGTCTAGATAGAGATCAGTCAGCCAGGTAGGTGACCAGGACCTCCTGACTCATCTCTTCCAAAACATATCCTTGTTTTTTCCATGTACACTTGCTACATGACCTGTTTTCCCACTGGATCAGTATGACGTAAGTGGCTACACTTGTAATCTGATTGGTTGATCCTTGTTTTGACCCACACTGTACCCACCTCATTATTTTGCTCTTATGAAACTTCCTTTGAGAGGTGGGCTCATTGACAACCCATTCGGGTCTCCTCCTGTCTCTCAGGAACTATCTCTCTCAATCTCTTCTTATTCTTAACCTCTTGTGATCTTTAGAATTTCTTCTTCTTCTTCTTCTTCTTCTTCTTCTTCTTCTTCTTCTTCTTCTTCTTCTTCTTCTTCTTCTTCTTCTTCTTCCTCATCTTCTATGTACTTGGTTGTTGCAGGATCTCATTATACAGTTCAGACTTGTGCTGATCCTCCTGCTTTCAGCCTCCTCAGCACTAGGATTACAGCTGAGCACCAGATTCTGGCTGGCTCAGCCTACCCTGGGGGCAGGGCTGGTGTGGCATGTGGCATCTGGGATCGAAGCAAGGTCCTTGAACTTGTCTAAGCTTGCCTAAGCAGGTGCTTTAGTCTGCTGAGCTATCTCACCAGCCCCTAAAATTCATTCTTTGATTTTGGGGAATATGAACTTGGCATATCATATCTAGCAGGTTGAGAGTTATATTATTTCCCCTATGCCAATGCCATCAGCCCAGCCACTTCAGTGTGATGGGGAAGGTGATTAGGATCAGTGAATTCCATGAGTGTTTTGCCACATTTCAGTTGCTGTGAAATTAGCTCCTTGGTCAGGAGCAATGCAATGGCAACACCTTCATGTGACTCACACTACATAAGTTGACAGATGGTGGTTTTTGGCAAAAGCACTGAAAGCAAGGAAAACAAATCCCCAACTGGAGTGAATATCTCTTCCAGTGAGAACAAAGCACTTCCTCTTCCAAGGTGAATATGATCCAGTGATATCAATATGCCACTGGGTGACTGTCTCGTCTTCCTGGGGAACAGTGCCATATCAAAGGCTCAAAGCTGGTCTCTGTTATTGACATGGGCACTCAGCAAGGACTATAGATAGGTCAGCATGAGTGAGTAGAAGATCACACTGCTGAGTCCTCCATCTCTGCCACCAAGGCCATATGTTTATGAATCTGTCCAGCAAGGGAGGGGTAACCAGGGAAACAGCCTGACCAGTGTCCATGTCCTCCTCTACTGAGGTTGTGCTTCGATGAGCAGTCAAATGTGACAGAGAACATCAGTGTAATCATTTAGAAAGATCTGTCCACACACTTTCTTTTCACCAATTTTTCAGTTCAGTTCCTTCTTAGAGGACATAAATATTCAATCTATGTCACTGACTATCTAATCAAATCAGGAGTCACTATCTATGAATCGTTATAGAGACAGAACTCAGGCCCTCTTTCCTTCCAGGAAAAATAAATAACTAGATACACACCTTGAAGAACCATGCAATAACAGGAGTTCCCTTCATCACTATACGTCAGAGCCCAACCACAGCAGGACAGCAGTGCTAAGCTATTCACCACAGGGATCTTCCAGCACACCCTGCAGATCCATAGGCCAGGCCTGAATTATTTCTTTCTATCAGTGGTAGTCACTCTTCTTGCTAAAGCCATATATTTAGGTTGAGAGGCAGAAGACAGGGCCCTTCAGCATCTGGTCAACTGGCTCATGCTGCTTACACATGGCTTAGAGAGACAATCAAGCTGTGCTGCATGCCTGACTTTACAGTTCAGCAAATCACACAACACTTGGGGGTTTTTTTGGTGTTTTTTTTGTTTGTTTGTTTGTTTGTTTGTGGGACTGGGGCTTGAACTCACGACCTTGCACTTGCCAGGCAGACACTTGTGCCACCAAGCTATATCCCCAGCCCAACACTCAGTTTTGTACCAGCAATTCATGTGCATTTCCTGGCCTGTGATCAAAACCTGAGTCTTTGCTAAGGTGGAGAATAATCAAGCCATCATCTGCTTCTCAGAATAACAACCATTTACAGAGGATGGTAAAGTTTGGCTCCATGATTCTAAGGATAGGTTCTGTGTGGAATTCACCATAGGAATTTGCCAACATCTGTACATCTGCCCATGCTGTGAAGACACTCCAAGGACCATCAAATGTGCCAGATTAAGAGACAGAGCCCTTTGCATGACAACTCAGACCTGCTGCACATCTCTTTTTCAGATGACCTATTGGCCTCTAGTTGCACATATTTGAATATACACATGACATGCAATTTCTTGAATTTTTTTTCTTGACTAAATTAGAACTTAAGTTAGGAAAAGAAGCTGTTTATTATGGTCTTCTCAAATATTCTGATACATGGATTGTGGGGACTCTGGCTATTTTTAATTAAATATTTAGGAAGGAGTAGCCATGAGGGATGGAGCTCTTTCTTGCCACCCATTTTTCAGTTGAGTTCCTTCTTCAAGATACTCACTGAAACACAGATCCCCAAAATGAAGGGTAAACCCAAACAGTGATGCCCAGGAGCCTTTTCCTACACTAAAACCATTTGCTGCAACGTGAAGTCAACTCATCAATACTTTGGGTTTTCTCTCCTCCACTAAGCATCCAATTTGACTGATGGCCCAGTTATTTTGTTACCACAGCCCCTAAATAACAATCCTAAGCTTCCTTGCAAAGGAAAGCCTTCTGTGAAGAATCATTTTAGCTACATGAACATTACAGCTTCAAACTCTTTGCTTCTTATCATATTTATTTTGTATTCTTACAAGCCAAACTGAGCACACATGCTAATTTAACCCAGTTTTAAAAACAAAGAGGAAAAAGATTTCACTTGAAATGGGGTCATTTTTATTCTTGTCATCTCTGCCGTGGACGTAGACATTTAATATTTAAATGTTATTCCCTGTGAGATCTGGACTTTCAGTATTTCGTGGTTTTGACAGGATTCAAATTTCCGATTCTACCTTGTGTGAAATATCATTTCAAAGTGTGTGCCCCAGGAGAATAATAATAAACCTGAGTCTTGGCATTTTTAAATGAACTTTTTTTCAGAGGTCTCTTAAAAATACAGCTTTTTCTCTCTTCTTCCTAGACACCAGAATTCAAGCAAAAATGCCTTTCATTTCTTTACCAGTAAGTTCAGTCTGAGTCTATTAGTAGGTTATTTACTGTAAGCAGAATGAACAATTGCTAAATGAAGTAAGATTATTGTATCTGTATTTAATACATTAATTACAATAATTTATAATATGCTAATCTTTCCCTCCTATTCTAATTTGAAATATTGTATTAATCATCTCTAATTATAATTTCACTATTAAAAATAGGCCTGTCATTTTCTTTGCTAGTAGTATAATCCCGAAAACACCTGCCTACCATGGCCTCAATGCTAGGGGATGCAGTGATTAATAGTAGTAAATCCTGTGAAATCATTTTCTTATCCTCCAGCAGTTTGAACAAACTGGATCACTACAATAGCTTAAATGCTACCTTGCTCTGGCATATTCCATAAGGTTTTATAAATTCTGTCACTCTGTATGTAGTAATTCAGACAGCATAAGAAATTCAGTGAGCTGAATTTAACCACATAGAGTCCACTATACACAGTGGCCTGGCAAAGCTTACTAGGCATGTCTTCTATAAAACATATTTATCAAATACTGAGCAGAAAGATTCTCACATTTTCTTTAAGCATAGTTTTCTTGTTTAGGCTCTTCCTGATTTTTTCTATGGTCCCTACTTAAGAAGTATACAGTAATTTTTATGCATCACAAGCATATACTAATAAAGTTAAATAAAAATTTTAAAAACATTGCTTCCTGACATTAAGCAAGCACATATGCCCAAATGACCTCCTCATTTCCACTTTCACTAGAGCCAGCTCCCTTGCTCTGGACTACTTACGTAACAAAAGGTCATGCGCAAGCAGAAAAGTTAGGAAAAGAATCATATGCTTCTACTTAGCTTTTTTAATTCAAAGCTTTTTATGGTCTATGTCAATAATTCTATTTGTGGTATGAGTATTTTACTATTGGTCTCGCTTACTTTTCTCTCATGGCTGGGACAAAATTCCAGACACCCAAAATTAAGGAAGGAAAAGTTTATTCAGCTCACAGTTAGTGGAGGTCCATACTCCAGTCATACTCAGCTGGCTCCAAGGCAGAGGAGCACAGTGGGCAGCAGTTCATGGAGGTGGAAAACAGCAAAGCAGAGACAGAGAGAGATGCAGCTGCAACTTCTTGCAAGCCGCTCTCCCTTCCTTTCAGGAAAACAGCAAAACAAAGAGAGAGATGCAGCTGCAGCTTCTTGCAGGTCTCTCTCCCTTTCTTCCATGCTGACTGTGAAGATCAGCGCTCCTCCAGCAAAGGGGCATTAATCATCCTTCATTAATTCCCTTTATATATCTGTTAAGTGCTGAGTCACTCTCCAGTGGGCCCTCCATGCCTGACAGAGGGGTCTCCACACCTTAGGATGGGGGTGTAGACTTCACACAGTGTCCATGCCCTCCTCTTGCACAGGATAAGGATGTTTACAGAGTAAGAACCCTGACTCTCTGAGTCACTTAATTAAACTTCTCAACTTCTCAAGTCAACACCATGTATCAACCACTATACCATATAAAAGAATGTTTATTGGAACAGTAAAACCATGATGCTTAGAATGACAAATGCAAAAAATTTACTACTCAGGTTCTTTGGCAGGTACCGCTTCAGAGTAGAGGTGAATGGTCAAGATCTCATAATTCAAAAGCATCAAATATTAAAGTTAACAGTGTGTTCTGGGTCTGGTTTTATGCTGATACCAACTCTGGGATATAACTTGACTGCCCTGGTAAACTTTCAGTGATTATTGAATGAAAGAGATGACATCACAGTCTCCTTGGCATTCCTTTATTCAACACTAATTGAACAACTTATAATGACCTAGCACACTGCCAAGCACTGAGCAATATAGACGTGAACTATGCCCCGTGGAGCTGGAAGTCTAGCTCCAGCATAGACATTAAACAAGAGACAGAAATGTATAGTTATACATTTTAAGTGCTCTGAAGGAAAGGTAAGACACTAACAGAGGGATATTTTCATTTAGATGGTCAAGAAGGCCTTCTCTGAGGAAGAGCTATTTAAGCTGATACTTAAAGAATATAGTAAAGGGACCATGGCTTAGTTACTCTTCTCTCATTGCTGAGACAAACACCTGACACTCAAAATGAGGGAAGGAAATGTTTATTTAGCTCAGTTACTGGAGGTTCCAGTCGATATTCAGCTGGCTCCAAGGCAGAGTGGCACATGGCAGAGGGCAACCTTTCATGGTGGCAGCTAAGAGCAAGAGCGAAGGGAGAGCTAGCAGCAGCTCAAGCAGCTAACTTCTCTTCCCTTCTTACATTAAAATGCAAATCTGCATTTGCATTTCATTGAAATGCACCTGCCCCAGGGGAGGTGCAGCACCCATTTCCACAATAATCAATTACAAATTCTAAAAGCTGCTCCATGACTTCAGGAGGCTTTAGGGGGACACCTATGCACAAACCATAACAGACCAGCAGTTCAGAGGAACTCAGGAAGGGCTTGTAGATCTGGACCTGACGAAATCCTGGTGACACTTCAGGGGAAGCAAGAGGAGGAAGTAGCTCCCCAGATGCTCTGGAAAAGGAAAGTGGGGCTCTGAGCTCATGCAGGGCCAAACTCCCTAAAGTTTGGATTTTGGGGGCTGGGGAGATAGCTCAGTAGAAAAAGCACTTGTCTGGCAAGCTCCAGGGCCTGAGTGCAATCCCCAGTTCTGAAAAAAAAAAAAAGTTTGGATTTTGTTCTAAGGCACTGGTCAGTTGCAGAAGGATTTCAAGAAGGAATAGTACAGCTGGGCATGGTGGTACATGCCTGTAATCCCAGCACTTGGGAGGCTGAGGCAGGAGGATTAGTGCAAGTTTGAGACCACCCTGGGCTACAAAAGTGAGCTCAATGCCAGCCTGAATTGCATAGTGAGACCCTGTCTCAAAAAGACAAAAAACAGAAAAAAAAAAAAAAAAGAACCAATAGGACATGATGCAGTTGCTGTTTTTGAAACATCACTGTAGTCATCCCATAGAGATGATATAAATTAGTATTCCGTTTATGCCAAAGATTGCAATTATCTTATTTTTACATGAAATTTATATATGTTACCTAAGAAAACTTCAAGGAACTACAATTTGAAAAGATAGGCTGGGAGATGATTTGTAGTATAAGTGCCTGCCTGGCAAGCAGAAGGACCCAGGTTTGATCTCCAGTACCACATGGCATGCTGGGTCAGCCCCAAAATTGGGCATGGTGGCTCATGCCTGTAATCTCAGCACTGGAGAATCTGAGACAGGAGGATCACTATGAGTCAGAGCTGTATAGAGAGACCATGTACCAAATAAATAAAAGATTTTTTAAAATTTTTAATTAAAAAAACTTGACGAACAAAAAGAAAGAAGGAAAAAAGATATACTTATGTATATATGCAAGATGGTTTGGTTAATTGTACTGCCAATTTCTGCTAGTCTTCTGAAAGGACTAGTTAGTGCCTTTTTTTATTTTTTTCTTTTTTTTTCCTTTTCAATTTCTTA
Source organism: Capromys pilorides (assembly GCA_004027915.1). Taxonomy (NCBI): domain Eukaryota; kingdom Metazoa; phylum Chordata; class Mammalia; order Rodentia; family Capromyidae; genus Capromys; species Capromys pilorides. The sequence goes on along the minus strand of PVKN010003235.1, from coordinate 17,079 downwards.
TAACTTTTTTGCTGGTGTTGTTTTGTTTTGTTCTTTGACAGATTTTGTAGGTTTATATCTAGTAACCTAAGCAACTAATTTGAAGATAGCATCATGCAGTACAGCAACCATTATTGAATTCCTGTTGCTTTGTTTAATGAAATTTTGCATCATTTCTAATGCTTTTACTATTTCATATTTTTAAATAAATAAATAAGTAAAAGGAATTTGAAGAGAAAAAAATAATTGTGTTTCACTGTCATGAGCATTACATAAATGGAACATCAAGATTTAAGGGCTAAAAGGGCATTTCAACTTTCCATCAGTTTTCACAGAATTTGGTCATGATTTCCATGCCCAACTGAGATCGCAATGCCAAAGGCAACATCTTCTTCAAATATTTAAATCATACAGTCAGAGTCCTCACATCCCATATGTTACAGCATCTGAGAAGACCACAATGAATAGCCTCTTTTCCTTATTTAAATTCTAAATTAGTGGAGAAAAAATATCCCCTTATGAAACAGAACTATGCCCTGCAGCAGGACCCAGGTAGAGGTTCTACCAGCCACCCCCAGCTCAGTCAGGTGGCCAGCTGGTTCCCTGCACCCATCCTCCTCCCTTTCAGCCCACATGCAACATTCTGCACCAGACAAACCTTTAAATATGCCCTGAAAATAGAGAACCACGAAAAACCAAATCAGTGCAATTGCCACTTGTTCTTTCTGTGAACATTAGCCTCCATGTAGTCTAACGTTTGGTCAGAGTTGAGATTTTGATCCCCATTAGAAAACATATTCCTCAGTCAATCATATCCTCCCTGACAGTAGTGGCTGTTGAAATCTTCCACACCCCTGAGCCTGTTTGAGAACTTTCCATGAACCAACCCATCCCAGCACCCCTGAATGTCAGCCAGCCCCAGTGCTCAGTTCCTTCTCTAGCTCTCACATCCATGGTTTTAAACATCATCTATCTGTTGTCCATCCCAAATTTTTATCCTCTCTCCCTCTTGAACTCTACGGTAGTGTCCAACTGTCCCCTCCACACTTCTACCTGGCTGACCCATCAGCATTTACAAACCCAACCATTACATCAAGTCTTCCAGAAGATTCCTTGGTTTTAGTCCTATTCTGCTCTGCCCAGGCTTGTAGCTGCTATATAAGGAGCACTCCCCAGAGAGACTAACTTCTCTAGTTAGTCTAACAGGGCTCCCTCCTTCATACACTGCCCACACAAGACTTGTTAAAATAAAGGCTTGCCTTGGGTTCCTGCACACCTGCTTAGGATTTATTTCTCAGGTAGCATGGGCTCCAAAAGTCTTGTAAATATGTTTGGGGTTTTTATCCTTAGTACCATGAACAGAGCAATCATTTCAAAAGAAAGAGCAATAAACACTCAGAGCTGTTAGTTCTGAAGAGCTGCAGAGACCAGCACCTGCTGGAGTCAATCTACGGCATTCAGCACAAGCTGATACTGGACAGTGACAGCTGGCAGTGGCAGTTACCAGCAGCTGGATGTGTCAACTACTGATTCCCAGCATTATCCAGTGTCATCTATAAAGCTTCACTTTGCATCTGAATTGAGCAAAGCAACCCTATACTGAATGGCAATATTTCCGGCAGGACATGTGGCACACACTTGTAATTCCAACACTATAGAAGGCTGAGGCAATTAGGTAGCAAATTTAAACCCAGTCCTAGGAAGCTTAATGCATTACATTTTCTCAAAATTAAAAGTAAAAATGAGCTCAGAATATAGCTCAATAAGAAGACTGGGTTCAATTCCAAATTCTTATAAAATGAGTTTTGTTGTATTTCTTGCACTTCAACTTTTTGAAAAAGTTTGAGAAGGATTGATATTAGTTCTTATATAGCTTCTTAGTAGACTTAAGCCATGCAGCCTATCGGGTCCTGGATTTTTCTTTGATGAGAGCCCATCTTATGACTGCCTCTATGCCTTCACTAAAAGTTGATCTATTCAGATTTTCCACTTCATTATTCAGTCTTGGTAGGTCATATGTAACTAGAAGTTTATTTACTACTTCGAGATCATCCAAATTTTTGCCACACAATTTTTCATAGCAATTTATGATGATATTTATATTTCTATCTTTTTCTCCAGCTGACCTAAAACCATGTTGATTTTATCTTTTTAAAAAAACTGCTTCCTAGTTTTATTCATTTGCCCCATTATTTTTCTATTCTTTATTGTACATACTTTTGGTCTTTGCTATTTTATTCCTTCTACTAACTTTTGGCTTCATTTGTTCTTTTTCTAGTTTTTTGAGGTATATCATTAGATTATTTTTTTAAGATCTTTCTTCTTTTTAATATATTTTCTCCTGCTGAGAGTGATGGGATATTCCCATAATCCCAGAACTCGGGAGGCTGAAGCGGGAGGACTGCTGCTCATTCAAGGCCAGTCTTGGGCTAAGTAGGGAGTGCAAATCTAGCCCTAACTATATTGCAAGACCTTGTCTCAATTTCTTTTTTCTCTTAACAGGCTTTGGCTGTACCCCATAAATCTGGGGGCATTATGCATCTCCAGGTATTTTTTTAGGTTCATTTTTATTTCTTCTGTGACTTAATGGTTGTTCAAGAGCATGTTACTTAATTTCTACATATTGGTGAATTTCACAAGGTTTCTACTATTTTGATTTCTAGCTCCATACTATGTGATCAAAAATATGCTACTACATGTTTTTGCTTTGTCATTGCCATTAGACTTGCATACAATTTCTTACTTTTATAATAGACAATTTTAAGTTGATAACAGCTTAACTTTGATCACATATAAAAACTCTACACTTCTATTTCCAAATTCACACATTTTATAATTTTGAGATCAAAATTTGTATTTAGCTCATTTTCTGTCACTATATTGAAATATCTGAGTCTGAGTAGTTTGGAAAAGAAAATAAATTATTTTGCCCACAAAAAAATCTCAATAAAATGTTTTAAAATAAAGTGATTCTTTTAAAAATTGTTTTTCATGCTTATTTTAAAATATTTACATCATTAATTTCTTTTTTTTGGTACCAGAGATTGAACTCAATACCCTGCACTTACCAGACAAGTGCTTATTCTACTGAGCTATCTCTCTGGCCTTAAAATACTTGAGAAATACCAAAAAAAGGCATATGAAAGAATGAATATTCCCTAAAATCTCATTTCTTGGCATGACCACAGTCAGGACGTGGTAAGTGTGTTGTATGCACAGCCTCTCTTCACGCATATATACACACCTGTATAATTATACTTAAAGGGAATGTTACACGTGCTACTTTTTTATAATGAACAGATTTCTATTATTTTTTTCTTCCCTTTTCAATGGTTTCTTTTTTATTTTTACTATTGATCCAAATATTTATGTAAACAGTCTATAGACCAAATAAAACAAGCCTCAAATATACTCAAAGTTCATCATTTTGCCTCATAAATAACCTGACACTAACTCATTATAGACTCTGTAGCTCTTGGTTTAAGTTTTCTAGAGGAGAAAATCTAATATTTCTTTAGCCACAATATTGCTCAGTCTATCCCTAGACTAATCAGCTGTAAAGGAAGCCTCAGCCTGACCCTCTAATGTGAGCTATATATAGGCAGCTTCCAGACACAGGACCTGAGAGCTGGAGTAATCTCAAACACATTTCTCAACACACAAGCTACTACAGCACAGTGGTCAAGGGGAAGATCTCTGGAGCTAAACTGGGTAAGAATCCTAAACCCAACACTTTATAATGTGATCATAAGTCAGTGACATGGTCTCTCTGTATCTAGTTTTCTTCATCTGGAAATTGGGAAACATAATAATACTTTATATTGTATGGCTGCATTCTAATTGTAAGGCTGAAGCTGTAAGTGTAAAAGACTTACAGTAGCATTTGGTCTATGGTAAGTAGCATGAAAATGTTAGCTTCTGTCTTTTGTACATGATCCAACATACATATGCTAGAATCTCAGCACTCTGGGAAGCTTAGAAGAAAGTATCATAAATTCAAGACCAACCTGGAAAAATCTTAGCAAAATCTTTCCTCACAATGAAACACAGGGGTTTTAGAGATGTGGCTCAGTGCAAAGATCCTGGATTCAATCCCCAAAAAGAATCATAATAACTGTTAGCTGGGCGTGGTGGCACACGCCCATAATTTCAGCACTTGGGAGGCTGAGGCAGAAGGATCAGTGCGAGTTCGAGACCAGCCTGGGCTACAAAAGTGAACTTAAGGCCAACCTGAACTGCATAATAAGATCCTGCCTCAAAAAGATGAAAAGACAAAGAAGCAAACAAACAAACAAAAAAAGAATCATAATAATTGTTATCATTATTGTTGTTTTGTTTCGTTTCTTTTTCCCCATATGAAAAGTCTAATGATTACAAAGGTTTTCACACGCTGCTTGAGAAAGGTTTTCCTACAGATAGATATCTCTATAGCATAAGAATAAAAATTGGCTTGCGTCTCAGGAAATCTTGAACTTCCAATATCAATTGTGCTTATTCTTTCAATGATTTCAGACTAATCAAACTTTTACCAATATTTTCTATCATGGGTTAGTATGACCTTATAAAGAATGACTTTTCACTCAAAGACAAGGCAAAACTATTCATATCTTCAAGGAAATTTTAGCCTATAAAGACTACAGATGAAAAGTCGTGAGTGCCTTTCAAAATGAACTAAGTAAGCTCCTCAACGGTTACAGAAATCTAGGCAGCATGCTCCTTCTTTACATTGGAAGTCAATCCAACTTGCATATTAACGACAATTTTTGCTAATAGTGTCATATAAACTATATAGTGAGGATGAAATTTTCACACTGTGTATTACTCAGAGAAGGGTAGTTCATGTTGCAGTAATAATTAACCCAAAAGTCACTTTAAGAAGAAAGTTTTCTTCTGACAGGCTGACCAGATAGCTCAGCAGACTAAAGCCCCTGTTTGGGCAGACCACAGGGACTGGGATTTGATTCCGTCGTGCCGTGCTGGCCCCACCCCCAGTGTACACTGAGACAGCGATTGAGACTGGGTGTGCTAGGGCACACCTGTAATCCCAGTGCTCAGGAGGCTGACAGCAGGAGAGAATCACTAGGAGTTCGATCTATGCAATGAGACCTTGTAGACCCTCTAGACCCTGTACTAAATATATTTTCAAAAAAAGAAAGTTTACTCCTGATTCACAGGCTGAGGACTTCAGGGAAGATGGTAAATCTGTCAGTAACAGAGAAAGAGCCTTTCCAGACACTGGAATAGAGCAATGTGAGGAAGAACGGGAGGGAAGTGTGTCCCAGGAACCCAGGAAGAATCTCAAGGGAGAATTATAGCCTAGCGGGAGACTGAAGACAGAAACTTCAGTGAAGAAGGAGATGGCAGCCATCATCTTCTCTCTGGGCCTGCACTGACTGCAGGGGAGAGGCAGCTCAGACTTGCAGGTGCAAGGGGACTACTGGTGACCCCAAAGGTCTCCATGGAGAAATGTGTCCATGGAACAAAGCAGTGGACACAGCAGACTGCCATGGCTGGTGAGTTCTTCAGGTTTGGCATGTGGCAGGAAAGGGCAATTGTCCAGGAACTGTCTTGGAGAGGACCCAACTGAGCTCAGAACTCAGAACAGCTGTGCTGGAGGCTCAACAAATCTGGTTCCAGCCTTATAGCCAGAAACCAGCCTGAACTTGAGGAGAACAAAACATGCAGGCTTGTCGGGATTAATCAGCTAAGACCTGGACTCTGTCTGCCCACATTGTCTACAGCAGAGACACACTTTAAAGTGGATTTTTTTCCTCTTTTTTGGTTTGGTTTGGTTTTTTTCTTTGTTGTTTGTTGTTTTTATATGAGTGTGAACAGTTTCTAGAGGTTTTTTGTTGATGCTGTATTCTATTCTTTTTTTTTTTTTTTTTTTTTTTTTTTTTTTTTTTTTTTTTTTTTTTTTTTTTTTTTTTTTTTTTTTTTTTTTTTTTTTTTTTTTTTTTTTTTTTTTTTTTTTTTTTTTTTTTTTTTTTTTTTTTTTTTTTTTTTTTTTTTTTTTTTTTTTTTTTTTTTTTTTTTTTTTT
>PVKN010003235.1:0-10959 GCA_004027915.1 Capromys pilorides | reverse complement strand
AAACCACGGTCTCCTGCACCTACCTAAACTTGCCTAAACTTGCTTATACTTGCCTAACCAGGCACTTTAGACCACTGAGCTATCTAATTGACCCTAAGACTTTTTTTTTTTTGGCTGGTTCAGCCCACCCTTAGAGCAGACTGTGTTGTTTTTATTTCTTCTTTCTCTCTTTTCCTCCTCTCATTTTCAAGTTTCCCAATGTTTGCATGATCTTCCTTTGTCCTTAAACTTTGCTTCTAATCTCTTCCTCTTCTTCTATTTCTCTATTTTCTCCCAACCCCTTTTAAGTTTTTTTCCCTAAAGGTAAAATCACCATATTGAGGGCTTATATATTGCCTGTAATTTTCTGTTTTGCTTATACTTTGCTATACAACCACAAATTTAGTGCACACTGACAAATTAACAGTTACCATAGTTTGTTATTTTCTAGGCTGTTTCACACTGTTGTTAATGCTCATTGTCCCACTTTAGCCAAGGTGGCATAATTGTTCTAACTAACTGCTATTCTTGGTTATACCAAGACTGAGACTGCCTAAAGATCGTTTTTAAAAAGTTAGAGATTAATGTCCAAAAAAACCAGGTGATGAGCCAAGTGCACAGCAACTTCTCATCCCCAATAAATTGAGGTAGGACCTTCTTGTGTGTGTGTGTATTTAGTACAGGGTCTACAGGATCTCACTACATAGATCAGACTCAGTGATTCCTGTTTTCAGCCTCCCAAGTGCTGGGATTACAAGGGTGCCACCATACCCAGTCTCAATCACCACCTCAGCGTGCCCCCAGGGCGGGGCCAGCACAACATGACAGGGATCAAACCCTGGCCACTGCACTCTACCTAAGCAGGTGCTTTAGTCTGCTGAGCTATCTGGCCAGCCTCGTGAGGTAGGATCTTGCAACAGACTCAAACCCCAAAACGCCATCTATACCTGGAAGATACCTCTGAAAAGTACTAATTTCCTATAGCTTCTAAGTACTAGCAATAAAGCTACTCACTGTGGGCAATTTACAAGCATCAAGCCAAAAATTAAACTAAAATGAAAATGAAAAGACTCTTAAGCAAGACTTCTGTAATCCCAGACTTCTAGTTCACAAAAGGTAAACTTGGAGGCAATGAGATGGAACACTCTGAAAGACACCCACATGGACTCCCTGAAGTGGGAGCCACAGAAGTAACAAAGCAGATGAATGAGAATCTAGAAAAAAATCAAATCAGAAATCATTTCTCAGATAACTACAGAAATGGTGACCATAATGGAAGATATTTTTGGTGACTATAGGGAGGTACAGATAAAAGAGAGAGAGAGAGACAGAGAGACAGAGACAGAGACACAGAGACAGAGACAGACAGAGACAGAGAGATTAGGAAAATGATGATCATCAGACATTGGAAGGAAATGGAATCCATAAAATAGATTCAAAGATATATCCAGGAGATTAAAAATTGCTTTCAAAATATATGGAAAAGAATAAGCCAATGAGAGGACAGAATATCACATCTATAAGAAAGGATTGGGTGGCTGGCCAAATAGCTCAGCAGATTAAAGCACCTGCAAGCAGGCGCAGGGGCCAGGGGTTCAATCCCCAGGCCTGCCATGCCAGCTCCACCCATGGGGCATGCTGAGATGGCAATTGAGACTGGGCATGGTGGTGTACACCTGTAATCCCAGCACTTGGGAGGCTGAAAACAGGAGGATCACTATGAGTCTGATCTAAGTAGTGAGACCCTGTAGACCCTGTAGACAATACAAAGAAAAAGAGAGAGAGAGACAGAGAGAGACAGAGAGAGAGAGACAGACAGAGAGAGAGACAGACAGAGAGAGAGAGAGAGAGAGAAAGAGTCAAGCTTGGGCTGTATTTATTTTATTAGAAAACATCATCTATCCTTTGACCAATGTAAAAGATCTTGAGGACTTTTATACTACTTTCATGCTGTTTCTACATTGAGTAAAAAGGAATGGAATTCTAGCTCTGTAGTACCAAGTCATGCACATAAACATGCCCACACACAGGTCTTACTCATCCAAGATATATTCCCAGCTATTTCAATAGTTAGTGAGATATCATACACTAAAAGTTCTGTAAGGGACAGGGGAGATAGCTCAGTAGAATAAGTGCCTGCCTGGCAAGCACAAGGTCCTGAATTCAATCCCCAGTATGGGGAAGGGGAGGAAATATATATATATATATATATATATATATATATATATATATATATATATAATAGTTCTATAGTCTGCACTAGACCATTAAGTGTAGTACACTCAGGGAGTCTGGAACCTCTTCCCCTTTGCAACAGAACAGCGTAATAGACATGACTGTGGCCTACTGTGTTGTCTCAGTTACTCTTCTCTCACTCCTGGGACAAATACCCAACATACAAAATGAAGAAAGGAAATGTTTATTTAGCTCACAGTTACTGAAGGTTTCAGCCCATACTCAACTTGCTCCAAGGCAGAGTGGCACATGGCAGAGAGCAACCTTTCATGGCGCTGGCAAAGAGCAAGAGAAGCCAAGCAAGGAGTAGCAGCAATGATGGCAACAGAGAGCAAGTCTGTCTCTCTGTCTCTCTTATGTTACATTCAGACTATCCACCCCAGGCTGGGTGTAACACTCACACTCATAATCCCAGGAGTACTCAGACCCATAATCCCAGCCTAGGATCATGAATTAATCACAAATTATAGAACTTCCCCTCAATTACTGCATGAAGCTTTGGGAGGAACAAATACACAAAAACCATAACATGTGCCCATTAGTGTCTCAAAGACAGGGTTTCACCCAATTTTGTCATTCACACACCTATGCTCTAAGCAAGGTTCCTAACCTCTCTGAGGCATATCTGTAAAATAGAGATAGTATCTACCTCAGAGGAGTGTTGTAGTAATTAATGTAAACTTACAGTACTTAATGAATATTTAATATTTTAGATCATAGAAAGGGCTTGATAGAGAGCCCATTGTCACTTCTCACTGCTTTATTCTTTGGTTGAACAATGTCACACTTTACTTGTCTTAAATGCTTACCCAGCAGCCCAGGAAGCACATCTTCCTAGTCATGTAGGCACGCACCTCTGGGAGCCTCCTGCACACAAGGGCTTCAGAAAGATGCCTAATTAACAAACAGTTACAAAGACACTGACCCCTGGAAACATTAACCATCATCTCTTATCCCAGACAACTAAACAGGAGATATTTTATCAACGGGGACCCCGAGACTCCAGCCCACAACCAGCCTTTAGAGGCTCACAGAAATGCCAGCAAGACCTATGTCCTTGGGTAACCTACTTTGACAGATCACTGGGAGTTGGCGCTAATGTCTAACAAGCTATTCATTTTAAAACTTTCATACCTGTTACCAATAACAAATTACTTGTGACACACCTCACAGAGGACATCGTGATTGAGAACAACTGCTCAGGTGAAGCTACAAAAAATGAGGTTGACATTATTGATGCGAAGGATTAGTTAGCTGCAATGATCTAACCTGTCCTATCACCTATATTTAGTTATGTGTTACATTTAATAATTCAGGGAAAGAATCTTTCCATTTAATTACCTATCTCTAATGACCTAATGTTAAAAATACCAGCATGTTTTAGAAATGGCTTATTATATTTTCTTAGCCACAATATTCTTTGTGCAGCTGTTTACAGTCACTTTGAATATCACAAACTACCTGCCACTAAGATTTTACCAAGCAGTCTTTAATAATGTATGCTGTATAAGGTATCCTAGGTTAGAAATATTCCCAACATGTCTTCATGTAGCATCACTAAGACTGCATGATTGTACATGCTGGCCAGCACACATGTTCCGTATGGTTCATATTCGTGACTCTTCTAGAATAATGACATGGAAGGTAAATGAAATAGAAAACACTAACTACAAATGGTTATCCTTGATGCACCACCGTGTCCTAGAGCTGGCGCTCATCTCAGGGGTTTCCAACAGATGGGGCACTCTGGTTGTCACATTACTTTGGAGCTTCAAAATGTGCCTAATGGGAATTCCATTACCTGCACCAGCTGTACGGATGACCTCTTTGCTTTTCACTTGCCAGATTCTGAATACATGAGGCAGTTTTAAACACTATTTTAAAATACAGCATATGCAAATATGGCTGTACTTGATATATTTGCTCTGTTGAAAAAAAAAAAAAAAAAAGCCCTCTCTGCTTTAACCCCGAGGTGGATGGAATGTATGGTTTCTCGTCTTCTCAACTTTTTCTGCAGAGATCCAGGCGTGGTGGTACACGCCTATAACCCCAGCACCTGGGAGGTGATGCAGGAGGGTCAGGGCGAATTTGAAACTAGCCTGGGCTACAAAAGTGAGTTCAAGGCAAGCCTGAACTGCATAACGAGACCCTGTCTCAGAAAGAAAAAAAAAGTTTTTCTGCAGAGAAGTATTTCATGGTCTTCTACCTTAGAAGAAAGGTCAAAGGCTTCTTTTATTAACAGTTAAAAAGGGGGAAAATATTTCCTTTTAGGGAGTGAAATGATATGAAAACTTCTTTTTTTGTCAAACACAATTAAATAAATGATTAAAGGTAGAATTTGATGAGGCCAGGGAGATAGCTCCGTGGCAGAAGTGCCTGCCTGGCAAGTGCAAGGTCATGAGTTTGAACCCCAGTCTCACAAAAAATAAGGTAGAATTTGAAAGACACATGAAAAGTGTCCTCAACCCAGAATATTTCCCGTTCCAATTCCTGGCAATTCTCCATTAATATCACACAAATTAGGTCTCAATGGTCTTTGTCCAGGCATCCTTTTTGTAAAGCACAGGAAGGGTGTTTTTCATCTGCCTATACTTGTTCTTTTCTACCATCCCATTGTCTTCTCAACAAACCACTTCCCTCAGGGGGTAATCAGTAGCACCACACTGGAAGTGATCCCACAACTTAGAGTCACTTTATAGTCAGGGCACACCAGTGCTTGTCCTGTCTCTCTCTTACCATTTAGGCCCCCCTTGCCCACCCAATATTACTTCTCTGAATCTCAGATTCTGCATCTTTAAAATAACAATATTGATAGTTTCAGTAGTCTATACTTTCCCATTTAGTTGTGAGAGTCTTATGGGGTTTAAAAGATGGAAAAAAATCTTTGGAAAAGAAGAATCTTAGATTTTAGCAAAGTAATGAGATCCAGATACAGGCTAGAATACTACAACACTCCACAGTTTTCTGAAAAAAAATATCATCCACACAGGAAAAACAAGAGGTACTGAGCTCCCTCACACAGAGGCTTTACCGCCTTCGACAAATTGTGATTTACCAAGCTCAGCCCTTATTGCTCTTCTGAAAAGGCAGTAGCCCACAATTTACTAGGCAAGTGGAGCTGCCTCCCATCCAGAAAAGGAGAGGAGTGAGGAAAAGGAATTTGTTAGGAAATAAGAGGAAATCGTTGAGGATATATTTTGATGCTACAAAAGATAAAATTAGTAGCCATTCTGCAAATGCCTGGACGCTCAGAGCCATGCAAAGCTACTCAGCTTTGACACCCTTAGAAGAAATGCAAAAGTGAAGAGATGACATTTCCCATGTGTCTGCCCTGGTTTTATTGTATCCCAAATTCAGTCTGACCTTGGTCTTAGGGATTTGTCCTCTGCTGATCTCACTGCTTGTGACACATAAAAACGAGGTCTGAAAAGTATAAATCGGTCTTCTCTTTGTAAGGGTTTTGTGGGATAAAACATTTAGTAATTCTTTTAAATCTTTGAGACCAAAAAAAAAGTTCCATCACTGCTAGTTTTAGTTGCATGGTAGAATTTCTGGTGATTAATGACTTTAATATTTCTTAACATTAACCACAGAAAGCTAATAGGAATGAAACCAATAACATCAAGTACCAAAAAATAGCATCTGCTCAACCCCTTCACCTTCCATAATACAAACAGGATCAATTTCTTATGCAAGTGTTGGTATCCTCAACCACCTTCCCCATGCCCATGCCTGTCCACCTCCCCAGTGCATCATGTACTTTAAACTGGTGTTTTTGGTTAGGCTTTTTAATTATTGTGTATATAATAATGCCTCTGTTCATCTTCTCTTTGTGAACAGTTCAGTTCACAAACAGAAGTGTTGGACCAAATTTTACTTAGGTGCATGAACTCCACATTGAGTGGCAAATACAATCAGAGCCAAAGTCCCTGCATTCACACAAGTGCAGACCACTGTCACATACAGACACTGCATGTTGACCATTTCTGTGTGCCTTTTAGCATGCACAGTCCTGTACGGTATGATTCAATCTAGCGTGGCTCCAAAGAACGTGCAGAGCAAGCCTGGCAGCAAAAAGAAGCAGAGCCATAATGAAGGCGACAAGAATGTGCAGAGCGAGAATGCTAACAAGAACGTTCTGAAGAAAATGACCATTGAATTGAAGGAGGAAATTGTAGAACAGCATTGTAGAGCACAGTGTTTTGTGTGACAGATCTGGCCTCAGAGTACAAGATGCCAAAGCCAACAATCTCGACTATCTCAAAGAATGGAAATGCCATCAAAGAACTGATGTGGCAAAAGAAGTCACAGTGTTAGCTGAGTAGAAGACGCTGGTGCCTGAAGAGGTGGGAAAATGCTTGTTAGTGTGGTTGAAAGAGAAGCAGCTGGCAGGTGACAGCACTGGAGAATGTATGATCTGTGAAAAAGCCTGAAAGTGATAGTGAATTGCTACAAGAAAACCCCTGCACAAGTGCAACCAGTGATGGATTTAAGGCCAGTAGAGAAACAATGTCCACAGTGTGATAAGACATGGCAATGCTTCCAGGTCTGACAAAGTCCCTGCAGAAGGCTACAAGAAAGAATTCACAGAAGGGGACATCACTCAGCAAGTGTTCAGCTGAGATGAAACAGGGCTCTTCTGGAGGAGGAAGCCAAACAGAACCTATATCACGCAGGAGGAAAAGGCACTGCTGGAGCACAAGCCCATGAAGGACAGGGTGAGCCTCTCGCTGTGTGTGAACACAAATGCTGATTTGAAGATTAAGCCACTACTGGAGAACCATTCTGCGACCTCTCATGCACTGAAGGAACGGAATGTGAACTAGGCTGGAATACCCGAAATGTGGAGGGCAATGTAAGAGCTCGGGCCACAGGCAATTGTTCATGGAATGCCTGCATACAGTGTTCATGTCCACCACTGAGAAATATTTTTGTGACCACCAACTGCTTGGAAGTTGCCTTCTTATGATGGGCAATGCCCCAAGACACGCTCTAGTCTTGGGGGATGGTATGGATGCTCAGGACGACTTAATTAAGCCAAGTACCTTCCCACCACAATACAACACCTCTGCAGCCCATGGAACAGCAAGTGTTCTGCGACTTCTAGAAACTGTACACAAAGGTGCTCTTCACCAGATATTTTAATGACGCTAAGGAGATGTCCCTGACTTTGAAAAAGTTCTGGAAGAAACATTTCCATGTCTTCAACTGCATTAATCTCCTTGGCAATGCCTGGAAAGGTGTCACATACTGGACCTTAAACTCAGCCTAAAGGAAACTGTGGCCAGAATGTGTCACTGAACATGACTTAGAAGACTCTGGTGCAAAGGTAGTGGAGAACACTGTGTCCATCACAAGAGTATGGGTCTAGGTGTTGATGGTACAAACACAGAACTTGTTGAGGACCATAAGAGCAAGCTGATAGCAGAGGAATTTGCTGAACTCCAGAGTGAGCAGCACAAGGTGCTTGTTGAGGAGTATTACACAGAGGAAGAGGCCGACAGGAAGGAAGTTAGCAGTGGGGTGATAAAATCCATTACGGAAAAATGGAATGAGTACCAAGATTTCTTTGAGAAGCAGCACTCCAGCATAACCATAATGAACAGTGTTAAATCTGATAAATAGTAACTGGGTCTCATTTCTGGAGGATTATGCAGAGCCAGAAAAAAACAAGTGACATTGGACAAATTTTTCATTACCATAACCATGCAGCTAGGAGACAAAGAAGAAAGGAAACACCTGAAGGAGATCCTTCCAATGTCCTTAAAGGAGGGAACTCTCCCTCCAAGAAGTAGCCTCCTCCCCATCCTTTCTCCTGTCCTCAACAGAAACTCTCAAGCAAGGCTAGTGTTGTCTCTCTCTTACTGTATTGCACCATATTTGGTTTCATATATTTTGTGGTTAAAAAATACAGATGGTTGAGAACCAATTAACTTTATTTACATTGAACTTTATGAGGAAATTTGATATGGTTCATGACCAATTTTGTTCATGAACAGAACCATGGAATGAATTAAGTTCAGCAAACAAGGAACCACTTTACTTAGGTCTACAACCTATGATTCTAGGATGCATAGTAAAACAGTTACTACAGTGAACAGATTAACATGTCTGCCAATCTAACAGCTCATTTTTAGGTGACAAGACTAGCTGAAATATTTATTACAAGAAGCCTAACTACAAATCAGCTTTATTAACCACAGCCCTCATGTTGTATATAAAATCTTTTAACTTTTTCATACTACATATCTGTTACCTCCACATTCTCTACTTATAAATTCAACATTTCTAAATTCCACACAAAAATGACATTTTTCTTCCTATGTCAGAAATGTTTGATTTGGTTTGGTTTTGGTGCTGACGACTGATCCTAGGGCTTCACACATGCTAAGCATGCATGCTACCACTGATCCACTTCCCCAGCCCCTGTCAGGTTAATTTTACTTGACATAATGTCCTCCAATCCATGTCGCAGCAAATCCAATGGAGGGCCTTCAGCTTTAAGGAGGAGTTAATTATGGAAGACTGAGCTACAAAATCACAAAACAACTACAGGGTTTCTGGGTTTTTTTTTTTTTTTTCAATTTTTTAATATTTATTTATTTATTTATTTATTTATTTATTTATTTATTTATTTGGTATGTGGTCTCACTATGCAGCTCGAACTCATAGTGATTCTCCTGTGTTGGACCCCCACCTCCCCCAGTGCCTGGTTTACAGGCATGTACTACCATGCTGGGTTTCAGTGGTTGGGATGGCATGCAGTACCGGGGATTGAACTCAGGATCTTGTGCTTTCCAGGCAGACACTTAGACCACCAAGCCATCTCCCCAATGCTACGGGGTTTCTTAAATCACCCTATACAATGGTTGTATGGAAGATAGCCACAGGACACAGTTGTATACAGGGCCTGGCCTAGAGATAAATCCCTGAGAAGTTTAAGCTCAGACAAGGAAGGACAAGGTGGTCCTGCCCTTTAAGTTGAAACGCCAGCCTGGTCATGTGTGGCTTTTGGAGGCTTCAGGGTCTTAAAGCACTGACATTGAGTCCAGTAGATTTCTTGATACACATACACACACACACACACACACACACACACACACACACACACATCTGCCTACACCGAACACAAAATTCACTGGTCTGTTCACTTTTCCCATCCACCAATGTGATCAAGGATAGGGCTCAGCTGGAATTGTTGCCACAGCATGAAATGTACAAACAGAGGTTTCGAGAGGGGAGCCTCACAAACCACAGGCCAGAACGCTAGGCAGAAAAGCTGTGACTTGAGGTGCATGGAGGGACACAGAAAATGGGAGTCGCCCAAAGGGAATATGGTACATCCCTGACTTACAAGCAAGTTCTGTTCCAGGAGAATGTTCATAAATCAAATTCATTTGTAAGTCAAATAGTCTTATGCACCTTTAACACAAATATACAATGTAAATCCAGGCATGGTAGCGCAGGCCTGTAATTCCAGCACTCAGGAGGCTGAGGTAGGAGGGTGTCTGCAAGTTCAAGGTGAGTTTGAGGTCAGGCCAAACTACACAGTAGCAACTATTTCTGGAGGGTTATGCAGAGCCAGAAAAAAAAAAAAAAAAAGTGGCATTGGATAAATTTTTCATTGCCACCATCCCAGCTAGGAGACAAAGAAGAGAGGAAACTCCTGAAGAAGATCCTTCTAATGTCTTTATAGAAGGGAACTCTCCCTCCATGCAATAACCTCCACCCTTTCCACCCTCTTGTCCTCCTCAACAGAAGCTGTCCCAAGCAGGGCTAGTACTATCTCAACCAGGGCAGTACAATAAATATAACAGAAAAAAAAAGCACATACCTAAGTACTGTAAATAAACTATTTTTAATTTTACAGTTACCATAGAATGGTAGACATGTGAGCCACTTTTGTGATTTGTCCACACCTAGGAATGTTCATAATTCAATGTCCATTTATATCTGTGGCCAAGGAGATAGCTGAGTGGAATAAGTTCCTGCCTGGCAAGTGCAAGGTCCTGAGTTCAATCCCTGGCACCACAAAAAAATAAATAAATAAATCTTCAGTTATATCTGTGAACATTTACAACTCAAATGTCCATAAGCTGGGGACTGACTGAGCAACCCTAGGGCAGGAACCACACCCAGTGAGAAAGGTGAAGTGTGCTTCACCATTCACACAGCAAATCGTAAGTGTGACAGAATAGGTTTTAGGGTGGTTCATTATCCCTCCTCCATAGCTGATGGATTCCAAAACTGTAGGCTCTGGACAGAAGTCACTCATTAAAAAAGAAAATAAAAGAGGAGTTCTTTTGGATTCATTTTTCTTTTTCTTCACTGAATTTTGGGATGGAATGGGATGGGAGAAGGTCTTAATTTTCTTCAAAACTTTATTTTATTTGACTCTATGTTTTATCTTTATGTTGTCTTTTTTATTCTTCTTCTTTTTGTTTTTTTATGTTACTTTTCTCTAACTCTATTAGGTTTTTTTTACTCTGTAATAACATCTCTTATGGCATTTTTCCTCCTCATTCTCAACTAAATTTTCTTTTTCTTTTTCTTTATTTTTTAACCAGAAATCAAGCTTAGGTCAACTTTGTACAGTTTGTTTGTTTATTTGTTTGTTTG
Source organism: Capromys pilorides (assembly GCA_004027915.1). Lineage (NCBI taxonomy): Eukaryota > Metazoa > Chordata > Mammalia > Rodentia > Capromyidae > Capromys > Capromys pilorides. The sequence continues at coordinate 126 of PVKN010003235.1, read as the reverse complement.
TTTTCTGCAGTACTGAAGACCGAACTACAAATCAAGTTTAGGACTTTGTTCTTACCAGGTAGGTACTATGTCACTGAGCTACATCCATGGCCCTACTTTTCTTTATTTTTCAAATTTTATTTCTTT